>PVKA01001359.1:0-65872 GCA_004027165.1 Ctenomys sociabilis | reverse complement strand
AAAAGAGAATTAAAAGAAAAATATTGGAGGAAGGATTTTCATGCAGAGCAGCACTGAGATGGGTCTGAAATTGGCTCATGAGGGACATGGACGTTGCGCCAGTTATTAAATTAGCACCTCTCTGCTGCAGGTCCACTCATTTCACTCTGCTTTGAGATATTGTGATATAGGATTTGCAAATCCTTTTTTTTTTCATTTAAGTTGGAGCCTCCTAGATTCTGTCAGTGGGAGGCACTAAAGGAAGCCTAAAAATATTAGCCCAGCCTGTCATTTCCTTTGGCTTCTTCATTTGTCACAAACAGCTCAGGCAATGCCCAGACTTTCTTCTTGCATCATTATCTGAGTCCAGCACTGTTAACTCATTTCCTTTTTCTGAAAATCATATCTATGGTGCACTTCTTGCACTTACACTGTATATCACTCCTAATCCTCCCAGCCATCTGGGTAACTTCATTTCTATCTGATTATTCCTCATAGCGAGTCATCTGCATTCAGATTACCACTACATAGAATGCCTGCTGTTGATGCAGGTGGACTTACATTGCATAGTGCTGCAAAAGACTGGCATAGCTATCATTTTGGGAAATAATTCAGAAATCATTTTTTTCCTAAGAGAAATCAGTCTAAAAATGGTGAGAAATGATTTAGCCCTGGGAGCCAGATAGATGTCTCAGTGGAATAAACACTTCCCTGGCAAGCACAAAGGTCTGAGTTCAATCCTTGGTTCTGCCAAAAAAAAAAAAAAAAAAAAAAAAAAAAAAAAAAAAAAAAAAAAAAAAAAAAAAAAAAAAAAACGCAAATAAGAAATGATTCAGCTTTGCTCACTAGATAAGTGCTATTCACCCTTGTTCTTCCTGACAAAGCCCAAAATCCACATGGGGATGGAATGGGCCGCATATATGGGAGAAGAATCAAGGAGCAAGGACAGGAGCAGTCAAGATTAAAGGAAGTGATTACAAAGCAGGATTTAATTAACAGAAGGAAAGTATCAAGAAATGATGCAAAATAATAATGACTATTAAGCAATATAAACAAGTCAGGGAGCATTGGGCAAACACAGCCCCAGCCTTATATTAGAAAGACAAGAAGAACTTTAGGTCTTATAGGCACTTTTGCAATAATTATGACAAATAAATCATAGGTTACCATTTCCACTTAAAGGACAAAGTGAATATAGATGGTGATTCTTTAATACTTACAAAAATTTACATTTTTTGTATTATTTTACTTCTATCTAAAAAATAACTCTTGAAAAATACGGTAATTCAATCTCTGGTTTTAGGCCTTACTAGAGCAATATGAACAGTGAGTTGGTGACCGTAAGCTTTGCAGACAGCTGCTAGAGACAGAGAAGAGCTGGGTTAACTATGACAGCCACACTTTTCAAAGCTCTGATTAAAGAAATATCACACAGCTGCTAAAGCTGAAGATGCATTTTTCCAAAATGGCAGGTGATAATGAGGACAGGTGAGACGGCTTCTTTTAAAGGAAGGTTAGTCTGTGCGGAGTCACAGAGAGAGCCAGATGTGCACTGTAATTGGCACACGGGAAGAATTACAGGCACTTAGTAAGTGTTTCGTAGGCATTCGTCAGCGCATCGTCTGATCGGCTCCCTTCAGTCCTCCCAACTGTGGGATAAAGGTGGTGTCGTTTTTCTGCATCACAGGAAAGGGAAACGCTGCTTGGAGATCTGGTGAGGTCAGTGCTCACACCACTGTAACTTGAGAGCGTTCTTTCAGCTAGCCTCAGTTAACGCGAAGAAGGTTGTTGCTTACATACGTAGTAATCAACAATGAATATACGCAGAAATGAAAGTCTTCCTGCACACCTACATAGCCATGCATATTTTATATTACCAGCCACAGGTACTGAACACATGATATATATAAACCTAGAAAGCAGAAAAGGAAGAAGAAAGAAAGAAAGAAAGAAAGAAAGAAAGAAAGAAAGAAAGAAAGAAAGAAAGAAAGAAAGAAAGAAGTATAAGGAAAAGAGGGAAAGAGAGGGAGAGAGAAAAAGTGAAAGAAAACTAGAAAGAGGAAGAGAGGTAGAGTAGAAGGGAGAAAGAAAGAAGAGAAGGTGAGGAGAGAGCAGAAAGAATAAAGTGGATTTTAAAAGTCAGCTAAGTACTGAGAGCTGGTGGGCACAGGCTACTCGAAGTACAACATTGCCTTGACTTTTGGCAAGTGGTACAACAATATGCATTATAGGCCACACGTATTTCATGAATCATACTCAATACCTTTGAAAGAGCTTGCTTATTTTTAACAAATAGATTTTAATTTGTGCTATTTCCTAAGATTATGATTCTGTTTGATTGGAACTACTAGTTTCCTAATCTGAAACTCTGAAACATAAATCAATGTAAAAATCAAATCCTGCCTATCCACTGGGCCTGACGCTCACACCCTGGGCCTGTGCGTGCGTCTGCCCATGCCCACACCCAAGCACACTGGTTCACAGTTTCCTCCTGCTAGCTCAGAGCTCCAGCCTGACTGTCACACAGTCTATACTCAGGACGGAATGCTGAAACATTACAAGGTAGTGGTGCAGTGTCATAAACATTCTCACTCGCTTCTCCTGAGCTCTCCAACTCTACATTTGCAACCAGTTTGCCATGCTTTCTAACTCAAGACCCGTGTAAAACCCCTTCTGATCCAGCAACAAAAACAGTGAATCCAAGAGAGAGCAGCGAGGTTGTTAGGTGTGGCTCCTGCACATAGGCTGACACACATTTAAAAAGCTAAGCTTTTTAATTCTACACAAGAATCTTCATCATTAGTCCACATCCAGATTTTTTTTTTCTAACATTTACACTGTAGAACATTGGGCTCGGGTATTGAAAGGAAATGATCATATTTCCATAGAAGTCTAATTACTGCGTACTTTGTAAATTTATTCTGAAACATTTGCTCTGTGTCATTCAATGTAGTGATGTCCTGAAGCCAATGTTTTTGCAATGTAGTCTCAATTTGTTACTACATATATTCATTTTTGAAATTTTATTTCATAGACAAAATATTTCAAAACAAGATAATAGGAAGGTAGCAATGGTTACTGGATTGTGCATTATCTTTAAATTATTTATTCAGAGTACAAGATATGAGCACTTAATTATCCAAATAGTATTAGCATAAACATTTCTATTCAATGAACTAAGATAACTTAGTAGTATAACTATCTTAACTAATATGTATATTCACTTTCTTCTTTTCCCCATTTCCCCATCCCAGTTTCTCTTTTCTTTTGAAGTTTCTTCCCATTTCACAATATCTATTATATGTTGTGGGTCTTATTTATTCTTTTAGTTTGTCTCACTAGGGAGACAATATGATGTTTTCCCATGTGCATCTGCATTAATTCACTTATGAGTTTGGTCTAGAGTTGTACCTATTTAGCTATAAAAAGCCTTGAGTTTAATCCTTCTTTATAGCTGAGTAGTATGCCACTGTACGAAAGGACCATATCATTTTATCCATTCCTCAGTTAATGGCCATTGGGTTGTTTTTAAGATCTATCTATGACAAATTGTTCTGCTGTCTGTAAACATGGGTGCAGTGCATATCACTATGATACAATATTTTTAATTTTGGGGAAGATACTTAGAACAGAAATAGCTGGTTTAAATGGACCTCTAATCCTATTTTTTTGAGAGATCCCCACACTGATTTTCCCAGTGCTTGTACCAGTGTACACTCCCACAAATGTGTGGAGAAGGGTTCCTTTCTTCCCACAGCCCCTCCAGCGTTTGTCACTGGTTTACTTCTGAATGGTAGCCATTAGTTCCAGAGGGAGATAGAATCTCGATACTGCTTTCATTCGTTCTCCAGCTACAATTGATGTTGAACACTTTTATGTATTTATTTTCTATTTGTGTTTCCTCTCCTACAAACGGTGTATTCATCTCAGATGCCCATTTTTGGATTGATCCTTTAAGTCCAGGAAGTCAGATATTTTGTCATTATTTGTTTTCAGTAGTAATGCTTTATCTGAGCAAGAGCTGCCAAATATTTTTACCCACACTGTAGGTTGTCTCGTCACTCTGTTGGCCATTTCTCTTGTGGGCCAAACGCTTTTTAATAAGCTGAGATCCCAGTTGTTACTTCTTAGTGATGGTTCCTGCAACTGGACTTTATTGGTGGTCTGGCCTACGCCAGCGTCTTCAACAGCTTCACCTATTCTATCTTCCAACGCATTTAATGTTTCTAATTTAATACTTAGGTCTTTGATCCAACTTGAATTGCGCTCAGCTTTAATTTTCAGCATGTGCAAAGCCAGTTTTCCAGCACCATTTAGTAGAGGCTATCTTTGTTCCAGTGAATATGTTGGGCAACTTGGTAAAAGACAAGGTGGCTGAACGCACCTAAAGTTGTTTCTGCATCTTCTAATCTGTTCCACTGGACTTTGGGTTTGTGTTCCGCCAGGGACGTGCTTATTTTATCACAGTAGCTTTACAGTATAATTTCAAACAAGGGATTGAATATGTCTCCTGCCTGGCCTTCATTGCCCAGAATTGCTTTTGCTATTCTACATTACTTGTGGTTCCAAATCAATTATTTTTCTCAATAAATTTTTATGTACTCCATTACTCTTTTAGATATTACTCTTTCTTCGGTTTCCTTTATGATAGATCTTTCCATGTAAACTATACCATGATTTTTAAATTGCACCCTGATGTCATAGTTTGACTTCACACTTAAATTATTTTCTTATTTTTTGTATATGTTTCAAATATTTATTCAAATTCCAAAAAAATGACATTGAATGAAGAGTCATCTTTTCTCTAATACCCACTATAATATAACTATTAGAGAAGTAAACAAAGTGAAAGAATTCACAACTAGTCCATCTAAATATCTTATTATTACTGTAAATTTTCAAAAGTATATGTCATAAAAATGACTTTATCAATATCTACATCAAACAACTATGGATATAAACTAAAACATAAGGACATTACCTGAAAAGTTTAGAAGAGGTAAAAGGTTATGCATATAGGAGTTTATTAAGTGATTTAGCACATTTGCCTATTAGCTAACTATCACACAGTATTTCTTATGATACACGGGCTTATTATAAATTGGTAGAAGTTTTTAAAAAGCGGCTATGGCTAGTTTAAAATATAAAAATAAATGTTTACATTAATCAAATTACTTGCATTTTACCAGCATGAGACTTGTGGTTCTTTATGCAGTATTTAGGGATTGCCTAATTTATTTTTCCTGCTAGTCATGTTTGAGGTGAACTATTATTATTCTTATTTTATAGGTGGAAAACTAAAGACATAAAAGCAAGGGAAAAAATTTGTTCCCAAATTTATATTTACAATATAAAATAACTCCCTTACAATACTCTTAGATATAACAAATATCTATAATAGATAAATTAAAATAAGGAAGGCATGAAAACATGCTAGTTGAGAGGCCAGCAAGATAGCTCAGTGGTTACAGTGCCTGCTTAGGCAAGCGTAGGCCAGCACGCAGGGATGGCGTTCTGATCCCTGGCACCACAGACATGGTCGGTCCCCAGGGTGGGCTGAGCCAGCCACAGTCTTATAATCCTAATTCACAAGACTGCCAGGAAACAGAACAGAAAATTTAAAATAATTAAATCAAGTGCCAGGTGGTCATAATATGACCTTGTCTATCAATAGATAATCCCTAAATGTTGAGATTACATTATTTAAGTGAAAGACATGGAGTTACTGAATGAATAGAATTACAAGTCCTAATTGTGTCTTCTGTACAAGAAACTTGCTTCCCTTCTACAAACATATAGAGTCACAAGCCCAACAAACCTGTTCCATGCAAATGGAATCCAATAGAATGCGGGGAACCGGTGAATTTTTTGGTTTCCCTCTTGGTAGAGCACAATACCTGACACCCACAGTCTGAAGGATTAGAGCTTTATTTCATCTCATAATTCAGAAGTTACACTCCTTGTCTGGCAGGCTTGAACACAGAAGCAGCATGGGAAAGGAGCTGGGAAAAGGAAAGGATGCAGGGTGAAGAAAAGAGCCAGGGAAGAAGACCCACACCTCTGCTTGTGCTCCAGGATGCTGCTCCCCTACCCAGGGCCTACCTTCTAACAGCCAGTCAACTTCAGAGCATCATCGTTCATTTTCCACAAGCCTGGCCTCTGAGCATAGCAGATTTAGAAATACATATAGATATAAATCATAACACCAGACTTGGTCACACATGCCTGTAACTCCAGTATTCTGAGAAGCTGAGACAGGAGGGTCACAAGTTCTAGCCCAGACTGGATAACTTAGTGACATAGTGACACACTAACTGAAAACAAAAATAAGGCTGGGTATGTAATTAAGTGCAAGAACCCTGGGTATTGCAAGTACTGAATGGGGAAAAGAAAGAAAAAAGAAAGGAGAGAAAGGTAGAAACAAGGAAAGAAAGAATACCAGCTAAAATAGATCATAAATAAAATGAAATAAAAAAGAAGGTAGTTTATTGTGCAATGATTTAAAAGGTCATTGTACAAAGAAAAGGAATGAACATTCTAACCATCTATGAAACAACTAATGTAACATCCAAATCTGCAACTATGGAAAAATGTTATCAGACCTAAATATAGCCATGGTATCAACACTTTTACACTGCAGGAGTTCAACACTATATTTTCTGAGATAAGCAGATGATCTAGACTGAAAAATCAAAATTTTAAGATTTAAAAAAAATCTTAAAATGTCTGGAAACAAGTAAAAATGTAAATACAACATAGTAAAAATTAACGGGCTACAGCAAAATCATAGTAGAAAAATTTGTACCAATCTATACCTATCTCAAAAAAGCAGAAAAATCTCAACAGAAGAACTTGCTGTTACATTTTAAGGAATTAGACAATTAAGGGGGCTGGGGACATGGCTCAGTAGAATAAGTAAAAGGGCCTAAGTTCAATCCCCAGTTCCACCAAAAAAAAAAAAAAGAAGGCTTTTTGGGGCCAGGGAGATGGCTCAGCAGAATAAACACTACCCTGCAAGCCCAAGGGCCTGAGTTCAATCCCCAGTTTCACAAAAAAAAAAAAAAAAAAAAAAGAAGAAAGAGCATTAAGAGCAATCCAAAACCACATTAAGAAGAAAAGATAATAATCAGAGCATGAATATGTAAATAGACCATGAAAAAGCACATAATTAATGAAAAGCTGGCTTTTTAAAATGACAAACAGAATTGATAAACTCTTCCTAATTCAACTAGCAAAACAAGGAAACCCAGGCAAGTAAATTAACTTGACTGGAAAAGAAAGAGTTACATTTGGCACAAAAGGAATACAAAGAATCATAGAGATTATTCTGAAGAAGTACATGTCAACAAATTAGAGGGAAAATAAACAAATTATTGAACACATAAATCTTAAAAGAATGACTTTTGAGGAAATACAAAAAAACTTGAACACAAGAATAAAGAGACTGGATCATTAATAAAATATCTCACAGCAAAGAAATGTCCAGAACCAAATAACTTTGTTGTTCATTTTTCCTAAACATTGAGTAAAGTAATATCAATGCTTCTTTAATTATTCAAAACATGGAAAGGAGGAAATTCTTATGGTCAGATTCCAGCATTATCCTGACACCAAAAGTAGGTAAGACTAAAAGAAATAGAAATCTATGTGTCAAAAAAAGAAAGAAATCTATGTATCAGTATCCTGATGAACTTAGATATAAAACTCTTCAGTAAAATAGTAGCAAATTGAACCCAAGAGCAACTAAAAAATTCATAATGATCAAGTAAGATTCATCTTACAGATGAAAGTATAGTTTAACACATGTAAGTCACTAAGTATAATATACTACAGCAAGAGAATAAAGGAAAAAACAAGATAATTATCCTAACAGATGCAATCAATCAATAAATAAAATAATTTGATAAATTTTAATATCTCCCCATGAGAAAAATGCTGAGTAGGTTAAATATAAAAGGAACATACATGAATATAATAAACTTCATATGTAATAAGCAAATAGCTAACATACTAAATGGAGCAAAGCTGAAAACTTTCTACAATCTGGAACAAGAATGACTATTTTTACAACTTTTATTTAATAGTTGATGAAGTCTGAGCTAGGGCATTTAGCCAGAAGAAAACAGGAACGGCCTTCAAATTGGAAAAATGGAAGCAAATTTCTCACTGACACTGAAATGGTGATTGAGACTGGGCATGGTGGTGTATGCCTGTAATCCCAGCGCTTGGGAGTCTGAAAACAGGAGGATCGCTACGAGTCTGATCTGTGTAGTTAGAGCCTGCAGATCCTGCATTAAATGCAATACACACACACACACACACACACACACACACACACACACACACATGCACTGAAGCACTAGTCGCAATAAAAGAAATGGAATAAACCTGTGTCCATCCACAGATAGAAGAACAAAGAAAATTTGCTCTATGTATGCAGTGACACACTATTCAAGTTTTAAAACATGAAATTCTATCCTTCACAGCAGAAAGTATGAAATGTGAGAACATTATGCTAACTGAGAGAAGGCTGGCACAGAAAGCCAGTTACCACATAATAGAGAAAGGAGAGAGGAGTGCTGGGGGAGTAGGGGCCGGCGAAGGTGCTTGTCAATGAGCACTCCCTGCAGTTAAATGGCTGTGAGAAGTTCTGGGGCCCTCGCTATACATAATGGTAACACAAAACACTTCTACTTGAAGTAATTTGAAGGTTTTTATTATAAATGATAAACATTGGTTGATGCATATGTTAGTTGATTTAAACATTGTATATGTGTGTACCACCTCTATAATTTTTGTAATTTGATATACAACTTTGTAAAATTAATTTTTAAAATCCAAGAGTAGTATTTTAAAGCTTTTATAGGAAAAAACTGAGTTTGAGTGATGTTATGGACTGAACTGTGTCCCTCCTAAGTCGTTTCAGTTGTAATCAACACCCTTTACTCCCATGACCTTATTTGGACATAGTGTGATTGCAAAGGTAATACATTCAGAAAGGTCATGGGGCAGTACGGTGTATTCAGTGTCAGACCTATCACAAAAAGAGCAACTGGACACAGTGAGAAGCATGTTGAGCAAAGACACAAACCAGAGGGAAGATGGCCACACAAAGACAGGGGTGGGCATGAGAATTTGCCATCACAAATCAAGGAGTGTCTGGAGGGACCAAAAGCTGAAAGAAGGAGGTGGTTCCTCCCAAGAGTCTTCACTAATAGCCTGGTCCTGCAAAGCCCTCAGGGTTTATCTTCTGCTTCCTACAACATTAGAAAACATTGTTTGGTTGTTTGACCAGAAATTTGGTGGCACTTGATGTTGCATGGCGGGGCTAAAGACATTGGCTATGACCGCGTTTGGATAAGTGGCACATACAAAAGTACTGATGGTTAATAAGCGTGAATTTTGGCTGATTCTGGAGTTTGCAAATAAATGGAAGTAAGCCATTTTAAACCCAACCATTCTCTGTATTCACCCGCAACTTCCACCACTGTGCCTGTAGCATATGCCTCATCTGTTGCACATATAATTTATGCAGGCTATAAATTAAGGTAATCCAGCCGGGCATGGTGGCACATGCCTGTAATCCCAGCACTCGGGAGGCTGAGGCAGGAGGATTGTTGTGAGTTCGAGACCAGCCTGAGCTACAAAGTGAGCTTAAGGCCAGCCTGAACTGCATAGTGAGACCCTGTCTCAAAAAGACAAAAAAAAAAAAAAAAAAAAAAAATTAAGGTAATCCAGGCTCTGAGCCTCCTGTTATTGTGTCCCTTTTATTTACTCCTTCTCTTTCTGATGGCCTCCTTGACCTTTATGGCCTCTCTTACTGTGTAGGGATGTGACTATTTTCTGACATTTAAAAACAAGAAACAAAGGACTGATTATCATCACTCATTTTTGTGTGTCTGACTGCTGCTGAACCCAGTTTTTTGTCCTACTTTCCAGCAACGTGGCTCAGAAGCATCGTACGTGATGTGCACTCTTGGACACCTGTCATTCTCTCTTCAAGCCACGTGAAGGCTGGTGGTGACGTCACATCTCTTAAACTCCGGATCACTTCTGAGCTCTACAGTTCTCATCAAGATGTGCTCAGAAAATGTCTGAGCCCCTCAGTGCATCTTCTTTGTGGGACTCCTGAACTTTTAGGCTTAGTTTTCCTCAAATGTCTCTTGCTCATTCTTGGACTCTTTTGTTTCTCCCCCTCCTTCTCTTTCTCTTCCCTCTTCTCTCTGTTACCTTTTCAATTCAAAGGGTTCCAGGACTCAAACCTTGGTCCTTTTCTCTGATCTCATCCATATGAAGATGATTCCCAATTGACGCACTAAACCAATACTACATCCACAATTTTTATGCTAACTCTGGATTTACATTCCAACTCTATCTGCCACTCTTCTCTCAACTGTATATTTACTATGGCCAGAACAGACCTTTATAAATGTAAGGAAATTATACTACCGCTAATTCACAGACTTTAAAACATTTTGACTCTGCATAAAAAGAAAACCTTGAAATAGTCCACAATTCCCTCCAGCCTCCGAATTCCCTTAACACATTCCCCTCCACCCTCTGCCTACTGTCCCCACATACTGGTCTACCTGCTCTTTCTTGAGTGAGTTTTCCATATGCCTAGTTTATAGTTTTCCTCAGACTCTTCAGCCTAAGATTCTCTTCCTTCAGATCTTTCCTTAGCTAATACTCACATATTCATCAGATCCTTAATCAAATATTCACTTACATACTCATGTTGTCTGAAAAACCTTTGCTGGGTACCCTACTGAGTACTAAGAACTGCTTTGCTAGTATCCCTGTCCCATCCTTACACTACTAATTTTCAATTTAATGCTGCATTTTCATTTTAATTATTTAAATTTAATTATTAATTTCTATCTTCCTCTGCTATAATGTGAACTCACCAAAAGGAATTTTCCTGAACTATTTTCCCATTGATATTTCACTGTATTCCCAGTGTCTGGCATCTACTAAGTGTGCAGAACACATTTGTCAAATAAATGACGTATAATCAGGTATGTTCACATCACAGTACACTTGTATCAATATTAATAATAATACAATGTTCATGTACAAAGGTAGAGTCATATAAGACACTGATGTTTCTACAGGTTTGTACTTGCCTACCTTTATGCTACTGTTGTGAAAATAACTATTGATAAAAGAAAATAACAGCCATACTATTTTTCATATAGAGAATTTTTGGTGGATAACAGCCCCTTGATTTTTGTGAAATGAGTGAGTTCTTATATCAGGTCACTTTTTTCCTTATTAAATGAAAAATAAAAAGGCAGTTATTCTGCTCTGTGAGCTCTATTCTTTACTGCAGTTCACATCACAATCAATACTGATTTATATTAATGCACTACTTATTGCCTCTACCAAATGAGCTTCCAAAAGTTTCCACTGAATAAATTGGAAAAATGGCAATAAATGCTTAGCAACTCTCAGATCATAATTGGATAGCTGCGCCCCCCACTGGTACAAAATTGTATGTGGTGCTTAGTGCAATCTTATTTATTGATTGTCTTCATTCTAAAGTTGGTGAAGGTCAAAAAAGAGGAATAGTTAAATCAAAATGTTGAAATGTTGTGATTCATTAGTAGAAAAATTGTTTCCTATCCCTGTACACACCTGCAGAATTGCTTATTTGTTCTTACTGTACACTTGTTGTTTATATTTGTGAAGCTCATATGACCACAAAGCTGCTTTCCCATAATGCTTTTCTCCTTCAAAATTTCTCAGGGGAAAGAAGTTTAATTTACGTATGTATTATTACTTAGGTATTATTTAAGATATCAGACTATAGGTTATGTCATGATTACCTCCTACCTTTAAACTTAAATTTCTCAGGTGAGATAATCCAGCCAAGCACAGACATGGTAATAAAAAATAATTCATATTTTGGTCATCAGATCTAGCCCTGGACATTCAAAAACATAATCAGGCTGGTATTTTTTCCAGAGATTCATAAATTATAGTTTCTAAAGTGTGCATTTTCAATATGAAAATAGAATTATATTTGTACATTCTTAGCAATTTGTTTCATGGGAATTTTCTTGAATTTAATATAACCCTGGACTTAGAATTTAGATCCCCTAAACATACATGGTTAGCAATTAGAAAAATCGAAGTTGGGTTAAGTCTGGACAAAAGAGTGCTCAGATTAGATTATGTTTGAAGCCTTTGGGTAATGTGTGCAAGGAAATCCTGTGGTAATTCTATAAACAGTTTGTTTTATAAGAAAATATTCTTCAATATCATTTTTATCTTTTGTAGTGTTCATTTGCACCGAGACATTATGATGTTTCTCAACGAATTAGAGATATAACTTTCGTGTTAAAAGTGGCAGTGGGGACATGCAGTAGTAGTCAGTCCCTAGCCTCCTTCGCTTCAACGTGAACTATAATTGGGAATTCAACATAGAATACACCATCTTAGTCCACTGCAACTATTATAACCCAATGCCATGTACTGCGTAACTTACATACAACAGACATTTGTCACAGTTCTAAATCCTGGAAAGTCTTGGTCAAGACAACAACAGGTGCCACTGGTACAGGTTTACTTCTTGGTTCATAAATGCTGTCTTTCATCTGTGTGCTCATGTGGTGGAAGGGAACAGGAAGCTTCATAGAGGTGCTGAAAAAGGCACTCATGCTATTCATAGGAGTTTTATCTCCAGCATCATACTACTCAGTTCCTAATACCACATTAGGAAGTAGGATTGGTTTAAGGGAAGTATAAATTCTTAAGCCATAGAAGATACATGTGTGTACCAAAACTACATGTGATCTGTCATCCAACCTGGGAGCCATTTAGAGTAGAAAGCTCTTTAGATCTACAGATACACCAACTTCCTAAATACCCCATTAGATAGGTATTTTTGTCACTGATCGTCATGACCAAGCAGCATAGTAGTGTCATTTATGTCCCATACTAAAGATAAACAAGCCACTTTCAATTTGGTGCCTAAAGTAAAACTAGAGTAGTATTCCAGATGGCCACCTGAGGAGAAAATGTGTTCTTGCTAAAGAGATGATACAATAGCAAGAAATGTAAATACTACTACAGAATATAATTAGTGAGATATGAGTTCCAAATATTCAAATGTGTGTTTCTAATATCTAGAAAATGTGTCATTCTTTTCAACTATGTGGTACAAATGCAAACATGGCTTGAAAGTCTTTGAAGGATGAGTGTATAAAATAAAGACAGATAAAGAAAATTCCAAAAAGTATTAAAAAGTAAGGTGAAATATGTGCCTATATATAAAAGAGAAAAGAGAACATAAACTGTCAGATAACATAAGCAAGGAATTTCTAGAAGACAAAAATGAATTTGATCATTCTCCTTGATTTGTAATTGAAAGTCACACAGAAGTAGCACAACTTGGAAGAAAGCGAAAGCCTAATCGCTTAGCCTAAGCAATTGGTCAGAGTCCTGTCTCCCTCTTAGATCCCCTGCTCCATCTGCTTCTAGAGGAGCAGACTTTAGGGAAGGCCAGACCCCACTTTGGTTGGTTTTTCATCACCTAAGAAAACAGGAGAGTTTGGTATTCTTTTGTTAATTTAAATGAGAACATTTTTGTTAACCTAGTCTCTATTAATATAAATGGTATGTAAAGGGAAGAATATTGGGTCTTTTCACCAATGTTAGAAAACTGATATGTTTTTCCCATTAAATTTTCTGTTCTGGAAAGAGAATACACAATAGAGAAAAGGAAAAAAAAGTACACTGTCTTGGTGGGAACAAACTTTTCTGTTTCTTTTGAATGATTATAGCTTCTTGTAGCCCAAAAGATAATGACCCCGAAGTGAGTGGCTGCCTGTCGGGTAGCAGCATGGGCCTTGCACAGAGCACAACCACCCGCAGAGCCCATTAGACGAGAGGCAGATGCCCTCAGCGTACCTTCCTCACTCCTACATGCTTTTATTGCATAACCCTCTTGAATTAAACTCAGCTAAGCAATTTGAATCTTGTTCAAATGTTCAATTATGAAGTATTTGTATGCTTTGTATAAACAAGTAGGATTTTGTTATAGGTTTTAAGCACCGTAAAGTTTCATTAAACTCCCCTGTAAATGTTGCTTTCCTGATCCTTTTATCAGAAGTAAATGTTCTAGAGAGACAGAGAGAAACTCTTAGCAAGGCCCTCACTTCCATTGCCTATTGACCATCCCAGGCAGGAGCTACTGATTAATTTATTTAATCATTAGAAATGGCTTCCTTAGTGGCTTCTTTATCTAGTAGATATTGACTTCCTTGACACTAAAAGAAACAACTTTTTAAAAAGTTTTTATCTTATTAAACATAGAGCCAAATTTTTAATAGCTACAATCAAATTATTTACTAATTAATATAATGTAAATGGCAGTGAGCTAAGAATTACCATGTAAACAAAGGTAAGCAAAATGGAAGCCATGCTCTAAATCATCAGTGATTTTCATAGAGAGCATTTGTTAGCAACTGTTGTATAACTACTCATGTCCAAATCCAGTGGCTCATAACAATATGCATGCATTTTTTAGTCTTTTTGGTTAACTGGAAAACTTTTCTGCTTTCCACTGGGCAGTTTCTCTGCTGTCAGATGAGCAAGAGCCAGGCAGGCCATTTGCTAATGTAGCTGATTCTTTCATGTTTTAGAAAAGAGGCTACTTGCTGTCCAGATTGGCTTTGCATTCTCTCTTCACATTGGTCCACATGGTCTCATCTCCTCTGGCACCTTGGCTTAGAAGGTGCATGTCAGAAAGATGTTAAGCATATCATTCACTTTAGGTCTAGAATCTTGTAACTAAGACATTGATGTTTTAGCCACACTAGGCCAAAACAAGTTACAGTTCAATTTAGATACAAAGATGATGAAATTATGCTTCACAAATTGATGGGAAAAGTAGCAACATCATACTTCAGAGGGTAGTAATACAGATATCAAGATCCTGAGTTTATTTACCTTCTTTCAAGAAAATAAAGCAAATAAAAAAATTGTACAAGACACAGAAAAATATCCCAAAATACATTAAACTCAGTACTTATGAATTAAATTTTGGAAATCTCAATTTTAGAGGAATTTGAGTGCTTGCACTATACATAAAATTCTCAATTTATATAACCAAGAAAAAACTCAGTATATAGCTCAGTGGCACGAGTGCCTGTCTGGCAAGTGCAAGATCTTGAATTTGATTCCTGATATCCACAAAAAGAAAAAAACAAATCCAAATAAATAAGCCAGGATTGAAAAGATCCTAAGTCAGATATATTATCAGTAGGAAATAATTTATTGCAATTTCTTAATTCATCATTAAATAAGATGACAGCTACTCATTGACCAGAAAAAGCCTTCCAAGAGCTGGCCAGGTAGTTCAAAGGATTAAAGCATCTGCTTAGACAGATGCAGGAACTGGGGTTTGATCCTGGCATGCAGTGCCGGCCCTGCCCCTGGGACACACTGAGGCATCAATTGAGACTGGAGTGGTGACACGCACCTGTAATCCCAGCATTTTGGAGGCTGAAAATAGGAGGATCACTATGAGTCTGATCTGTGTGGTGAGACCCTGTAGACCCCATACTAAACACATAAAAAAAAGCCTTCCAAGTGATTAGAAGTGTGTCAGTTGCTGAAATAAGTTAAAGAAAGGAAATCAAAGGAATAAAGCAGATTTTGAGTTTTCATAAGGTTTTACTTCTTTAACTGTGAGTTTGTTGAACGCATGGTCTTATATATGCTTTCAGGTTAATATCATCACTTAGTTACTGCAAACTGATCAAGTCAGCAATCTCTGAAATGAGTGTAGGGCAAAGGCCCAGTTAAAAGGTCAAAGGGAAGGATTTCAGGGCTCCTGGAGGATCAAAGCCCTCTCACAGAACTTGAGATTCTCTTAGGGCCAACAAAAAGACCTTCTCTGGGTGGCCCATTCTTTAGTTATCAGAAGAAGGAAACAGAGAATGGAATACTCAAGAAAGGCAAAACCACTCAAGAACTTCTATAACTAAGGTTTTAAATTAATCCACACAGGGGTGAGATGCCCGAGTCTACAGCCTTTGCCCTATTGAGGTTAGATCCAGGTGTCTTTGGCTATGATCTTGTCTTACGCTTTGAGGCTTTCCAGCTTCACCTGTCATTCAGGCTTCAGAAGGGGTCAGTGATTCACAGAGGCTCTGCCACCCATTACCAAACAAGTGGCCTAGGACACATGAAAGCCCTTTGATTAATTGAAGTCCTGTTCAGAGTTGCTTCATAGTAGTCTCCATCAGCTAGGGATGGTTCAAAAGACACAGAGCCGAGGGATCTGGAGCACCTTCATGAAGCTATTTGAAGGAGAACTAAAACTATGAAAGGGGTTTAATTTTGAGGAAAAAAGAAACATTAAAATAAAATCAGAAGGAATGAAAGAATTGGCCATAGAAGACTTGGAATATAGTAAAAGAATAGTAGGAGGAAAACCTGAGCAGATATCCAGTGTCCACTATCAACTGGTTTTAGCAGAAGTCTTTGCACTTCAGTAAATTAGGGAGGAGCAGTTGGAAGCCTTCATCAACAATGATCTGCACATCTTGATAAAAAAAACTCAGCAGGTAGAAAAGTCTGCATTGCCTAAAACTAAAAAATAATAGAATAACTGGGAGAGGAGTTTCAGAGCTTGATCATTAAAAATTATAAGGTCTTGGAGAATTCCCGTGTGCCCAGCACATGCTCAGGGCCTTCGGGCTGGCAGGTGGCATGCGAGGTGGCCCGTCAGCCCCTGCCAAGCCAGGAGGATACTGGTGTTTGGTTTGGGTCCCTGATCTGAAGCATGGACTTCCCCTACCAGAACAGGCTAGTCTGGTACGTCACAGAATACAGCTGACACTTCTGTCAGGGGAGTACGGACCACTGAGGAGTGGAAGAGTTGTGACTCTTGTTGAAGATCCTGGGGGATGTGCGCGGCGTGTGGCTTACAAACTCTTCATGGGAAAAGAAGAAGTGAAAACATCCCTTGACTTCAGAGAGAAAGGAGGCTACAGAACCATAATCGTCATTTTTTCTCCAAAAGACCCCACAACGAAGCCATAAAGTGTTACTATATATTGGAACATGTGATAATCCTAATTATCTTGGTCCCGCGCCTCTGGAAGACATTGCTAAAAAAAATTTTAATGAAGCTGGTCCAAGTGGAAGAAATATAGAATACCTCTTTGAATTTGCAAATTCTCTTAGAAGTCTTGTGCCAGAAGATGCTGATGAGCACCTTTTCTCTTTGAAAAAGTTAGTAAAGGAGCATTTAGAAGAAAAGCAGCCCCTCAGCTGCATATGAATGAGCCTTCCCAACTGACTTTGCCAAATAAGCAGGGCTCTCAGTCTCAGTAAGCTCACTGCACAGAGGCCAGGTGTTTATTTGAAGATATTTTTAATGTTAAAGTCAAGATACCATCACATTTTATACTTTAACTGCCAGTTTCCTGAAATACACTTAGAAGATTGGCATACAGAGAAAAAAAAGAATTCCCAGTTTTAATAATATGAATTCCTCATTATGTGAAATTAAATATTTGTTCATTACAAGTGAGTTCTTTAAAAATGTACAGAAAAGGACTCTTTCAGTTTGTTTTTATCAAAATAAAAATGCTACTTCCATTATAGAGAATTAAACCAAAGAAATTAATGTATGATTTAACTTTCAAGATTTTCCTATAGAATTTATAACCATAGTTTAAAATACAAACTTCAGATGTAAATTAGAAATACGTGGCAATATAAAGAAAACTTCAGCTTTGACTATGAATTCTCTTGTTAATGTGTTAAGATTTCTGAATTTAGGCCAAAATATAGTATTGTTTAATGCAAAACTTCCCTTGGAATGATAATGTATTTTCCTACAAAGTACACTATAGAAGTCAGATCCACTAATGAAAACATCATTCATTTTTTACTTTATATTAAAAATTAAAAAATGCTATTTCTGACCCTTATGGATTAACATAACTAAGTTTTAAAATAAAAGGTGGCATTTCCTGAAACAAAATATAAATAAAAGTAAAAATTGTAAGGTCTTAGGCAGAGAAGTGCAGTGCCTGAGGATGGAAAGAGAGGGATGTGTGAAACACTTGGGATTTGAGAAGAAGGGTGGGAAGACAAAGAGTTGTGAAGCAACTACAATTTATGCACGAGGTTTAGCGATGTGGGGCCACACTAGGTGCAAGAGAGCTCTTAGAGCAAGTGAGGCTGCTGAAACTAGAGCTAAATGAAAATCAGTATGAAGAATATGAGGATATAAATAACGTGAGGGGCAACAGAATCCTTAACTGGACATCTCAAAGAGAACAGGATGAATTGAGAACTCAGAGGACAAAGATTAGTCCCAGGTGTAGAAGGTTTTTCTGAGGAAGACAAGCAGGTGAAGCTGACAAATACTCATCTAGAGAACAGAAAAAGGTTTATTTTGTAAAGCTTTTGGGTTTTCTATTGTTTCATTTGTTTCGCAGTTGTGGTTGATTTATGATGTTCTGCCTGGAAGATCTTACATAGCCTGTTTTAGGATTAGAAATACTCATAATTCGTACAAAAAGCCTGAAAATGTCTGTCCTCTTTGACAAAAACTGTGTGCCAATGATTTAGGAATATATGTAATTATCTGATTGTGATCTACATTTTTCTGAGATAAATAGCACCTATTTGGAAAATAGCAAAAGTAAGAGTGGAACAGGAAGTATGTTTAGGATGATTAATGGTATGCTATTGACCGAAAATGCTGCTCAGACACACTGGTTGATTATTATTTAATGATTTTTCCAACATAGCTGAATAATTGACACTGATGAGAAGGTGACTCAGAATTGATTTTATGTTGCTTCGAATGGGCTGTTGAAATGTCAGTAGCAAGAGCAGATTATTAAGTGCACCATACAAGGGAGCAAATATTTCTAGCAAAGCTCTCTCTAAAGAAGTATTAATGATTGATTATGTTTATCTCCTTATAAAATGGTCAGGATTAACAATATCAGTTTATGCTAAAGAATATAGAGGCACATAGTTTCTTTTTCATTTATTGACACAATTAGAAATAGAATTCATTATAACTTTGTAGGAAATGCATAATCATGCTTTAAAATTTAGTTGGATAAAAATTTCATTGATACAGTATTAAAGGCTCTGTGTCACTAATGCTTTTATCTTTAAAATTAATTGCTGCCATCCTAAAAAGAATCTGAATTTTAATGTGAAAATTATATAACTGGAAAAGATAAAGAGTTTATTTTATATCACTGTTATCTTCACTTAACAGAACACACAAGCAGGACAACTGATTGTTCTGGAAGGCATAAAAATACCACACAGCAGATACGCAAATGGAAAATACGAAACTTAATTTTCTCTACTTAAAAAAAATGAACATAATTGGTTGTTCTGTCACACCTTGTCTCCCTAAATCTTTTGTTTTGTTTTTGGTAATTCCTATTTCACCTCTACACTTTTCACCAGTGAGTATTTTTCCAATGTTTAAAATATAAAAATAGGCCGACCAAATAGCTCAGTGAATTAAAGTGCCTGCTTAGTCAGACGCAGCGGCCAGGTTCAATCATGGCCTGCCATGCCCAGCGCTCTGCACGCTGAGATGGCGATACCTGCAAAATCCCTCCTCTTGGACGGCTGAATACACTCTGAGTCTGACCTATGCAGTGAGATCCTTCCCTAAAAAAAGAAGAAGGACAAAAATGAAGAGTGTTTCAAAAATTGTGGGTCATGACATGTCACTTAACTTTGTGATTTATGATAAGCATTTTAAAATTTAAATACTAGGTAAAATAAGTTAAAATTTTAAAAGTGAATTTTGCACACTGTTACTATTATTTCAACACACATCGCATATGTTAGCTTCTCATTACCAAGATCAAACACCTCACGTGCACATCTTAGATACCAAAGAGGTCATTTTAGCTCAGAGTCTGAAGCTTCAATCCGTGCATTGTTACTCTCCTCTGAACCTGATTTGGAACTCTTTTATTTTAGTTCACTTCTATTTTTCTTCTTCTTCTCTTTAAAATAATAATGAAATAAAGTCACTGAGAAAGGTCTGGCAGATGAAAACACCTTCAGCCACAGCAGCCAGGAATCAAAGAGAGAGGAAAAGAGCCAGAGAGGGGGAAGGGCCTGGGAATGGGATGGGACCACCACAGATGGCTCCCTAGTGGCCCATCAGCTGCATATGAGTCACAGCATCTAAAGGCACATTCAGATATTAATCCATTAATGGATTAATCTACTAATGAATTCAGCACCCTCCATACAAGTGTCTTCAAAATGCCCATGCTATGAATCCTTCAGATGACAATACATTTTAAACATAAAAGTGTGCCTATGCTGAACCAACTGGAACATGTATTTTTGGCCAAAAAGACCTTACATGTGTTGAGTATTCTAGTTAGATATTTATCTCCTTGATTATTCCTCAATTTCAAATCAATTCTGATTATTTGATCAAATTACTATGTTCCTGCCATGATGCATAACTTTCCTGTGAAAAATCAACCACTAAGAAGTATGTAGTTCACTCCCTGTCATACATTAATATTCAAGGTAGAATATGTCCCCAAAAAGAAAACTGAGAAACCAGTATGTCCTGGGACATTGTTCAATATTTTTTTTCTTTATATCTTGAAACTCCGTTCTTCTTTAAATCAGGTATGAAATGCTTCTAAATGTTTTCTATGCAGTAAAGGAGTGTTTTTAACCAGAAAGTAGAATGGCCTGGAGGTTAATGTGTATGTTGCACAACAGACTAATTGCCACTTGAAGAGCACAGGAAGTGTCTCTGGAGGCTCAGCAGGCCTCTAGCTTATATTCACTATTGACGAGTGTTTACTTGAATTTTTAAACAAATATTTTGCAACAATTACTAAGTACCAAGCCAGATCCTTAGTGCTTACATTAAAATAGTGAAGATAGGTGTTTCTCTGGAGATTGCAGTCTTGGAAAAGCTGAAACATTATAATGTGTTCTCTATGCTTCTCTCTTCTCTCTCTCTCTCTCTCTCTCTCTCTCGAGAGAGAGAGAGAGAGAGAGAGTAATAATTTTATAGAGTATGAACGAAAACAAAAACAAAGATAGAGTGACATACAACAGTACGTATGGTACAAAATTTCAAAAGAAGGTTAAAAATTGACAATGGTTGTTATATTACTTATTTTTATCATTAAATCTGTTGCTCAGATTAACAGATGTGGATATGCAACAATGGCAAAACAATTAAACATTAGTGCTTGCTTCCAATAAATCTTAATTTTTTTCTCATTGTTTTTTACTTTTCTAAATTTGAAATAGAGAAAAGGTTTCTAACAATAGAAAGCAAATTAGTTAATATATGGAATTGCTTTGTTCCCTTTGAGTAGGTCCATACACAAGAAAATGAGTGATTGGAAGAAGACAAAAATTAAGGAAAAGAGACTGAATAGTCAAGGAACACTGATCATAGGCACTTTAACCCTCAGATAATTCATTAAGTTTTCTAGAAAAAGAAAATATATGGAAAATATTGGATAAGATGTGACTAGGTAGAAATATAGGATAGAAAAGTTACATCAATATCACTCTACAACTATTTTGCAAGTTCTTTCAAATCACTACCTATTTTTTTTGTCCTAAGTGGTAGGATAAGTTGGGGCTTTAGACATATTCATAAATGCCAGTCTCCTTAAGCCCTGTCATTCTGCAGACATTACAAGATTGCCTTTTGTTGCAGCTTAGATCACCATTTTGATGACCTTGTTGACAAGCTTGCACTTCTTTTCTTTTCTGCTAGGCTGATTTTGTATGCAAAACAGATCAAGTATTCTACCCATATTTCCTCCACCATGCACGATATTTCCTTTAATAGTAGCTTTCTGTTTCTTGGAGAAGACCTGCTGAGATGCTTTTATGTATAAAAAGCAGATATTGCAATGTTTCCTTTCAAAATCATTCATACATTTAGCCAAGTAGACTGAACTTTTCAAATTCAAGAGGTTGATCGATAAACCAAATACCCCAGTCCATGAAGAAATACTTGCCTCAAGTTGTCTAAAGTAATCTATTTAAAGGCAACTTTTTCCTGAGATGGCAAAATGTAAAAACCATCTGTTTCTGTAAATGTAGATAATGTTACCTATGAATTTATAATTACTGGAGATCTGATACCTCATATTGAGAAGTAAAGTACAATTGCAAACCTGAGAATTTAAGTCTGGGATGAATAGAAAATTATCAAGTAAAAGGTTAGAAGTAATTGGAAGGATTCAAAGATCATTGGAGTAAAACAGTAATAAATACAAGAGGACTTAATGGAAATAAATTAAACTCTTCACTTTTTTCTTTTGTGTTGGTCACCTGTTTTGTGATAGCTCATTCCACAGTGAACAAAGAGTAAAAACAGTATTGGTCACTACTTAAAAAGTTGATTTCTACGGGGTTCCAAATAGGATAATGGTCCCCAGAGGCCAGGAAGTTTAGAGGCCATTATTTCTACCAGATGGAAGAAATTTGGATAATAAGAAGCAAAATGTACAGCAATTAGATAGAGGGAAGTGTTTCTAGTACTCCACCACACAGTAAAATGATTATAGTTTATGATATTTTACTATATATTTTATAAAATCCTTGAAAAGAGGAATTTAAAAGTTCTCATTACAGAGAAACTTTAAAGAGGTAAAAGGCTAATTACATCAAGTTGATCATTATCCATTCTATACATACACTATATTATCACACACTGCACCCCATAATAGGTACAGTTTTAATGAAAGAAATTGAAACTGAGAGAAATTGAAATATAATGAAATCAAATATAATGATTGAATCTAAGGCCACAATTACCTGGAAGGTGTTCATGTCTTCAGAATGTAATTGTGATTCTTTCCTTCTAAGTCTTAAGAGAATTAAATGTCACTTTAGAATGATTTGAAAACAGAGAACAAACAGAAACTCTATTGTGTGTGTGTGTGTGTGTGTGTGTGTTTTCTCTTAGATTATCACGAAATTCTAGCCCTTAAGTACTATTTTGAGTATTATAGAAAACCATTGTGTTTTCACAGTTTTCATGAGTGTGAATTTGGAACTAAGAATTGCCAGGTGTGGACATAGAGAGAAAGGAGGAAGAAACCCCCTACATAAGTCTATCTCACACATTTCAAGAGGTGCTGTAGCAAATGAACTCATTTTAACTTCTCAGAGAGAGAACATACATGTTTCAGTTAAACACAGATTGAGTTGCATTCGATCTACTACTCTTGCAGAAAGAAACACCTTAAACATTATTTTATCATGTTCCTGAATTGTATGGATTAAGAATTCAGGCAGGGATGAGTATAGAGAGCTTTTCTCTGCTAAACTACGGAAGTGGCTTCACTGAGGAAAGTGATTATGGGTGGGGAAAAGGTGATTGGAGGACAGATCCAAGCACAGGCACCTCCTCCTATATGACTAGGAGTCCATGGCTAAGAGCTGTAGCACATGGGTGTGGACTATCCATGAGACTGATTAGAAATGAATACCTGCATTAATTTGTGCGTGTCTGCTCTTGTTAGTATACAATTCCTACATGGATAAACTGGGATTATTCCAGTTTAAGTCTCATGACTATTTCATACTCTAAGTACTTGCCATTCAACCAGGAATGAGTTTTGCAGAAAATTAAAGCTACTGTTCACTTAACTGCTAATACCACAGATTTGTAATTGGAACATTTGGTTTTACTGTATTTTCATTAAATAACATAGTAAGTACCACTTTTGCAAGATGCTCGTGCACTCATTTGCATACGTGTTTACCATGTTACATTTTGATACGAAATAATTAGATATGGAAGGAAAGGAGTGAAATGTGGGTAAGCAGTCTGCTACTGCTTCCAACATACACAACTACTTGAAACAGATGGAACTGCGTTCTTGGGACTTGGAGACTATTTCCTACTAGCAGCATCTAGAGACCAATTACCGAACAATCTCCACAGGGCTCTTGCCTCAGGGTTTTTAAGTGGATGAATAATATATAAACTTCGTGGTTTCCCACTGTGAGAGACTGAAGCAGCATCAGAAAAAAAAAACAGCCCATTCAAGTTGACCTACAAATGAAATAATTTGAAATTTGAACTAAAGTCTTTTGTGTTTACATATGTAGTTAGTTGTAAGGTTATAATACAAGGTTACAGTGAATAAAATAAAACACACATACCCTAAGCTCTTGATTTTTCCTCAGTCTGGACAGAATATAAAAGGAGAATTAACTTTTCAATTCATATTTTAAAATGATATGTAAAAGAATTTGTAGTACTAATAGAAGAAATTTCCTTCATCTTAAAGCCCTGAAGTATCACAGAGTAGCTTATAACCGTTTTTTCAAACTCCTTCTGGTGTGCATTAGTTTCTGGAGGCCTTGAGAACTTAATGAACTGCTAGAGACTATTATTAAGAGCACTAGTCCACTCAGATCTTCATTCAAGTCTACCTCTTTCTGACTTCACAAGTTAAGTAATAGCTGCAGAAATAATACCAGTGCAGCAGGTGCCAGAATTCTACCTTCCAGTTTACAATGAAATTCACAGATTGATTATTGCATTTCATTTTAAAGCCATATATTCTGCAGTATACCATTATCAATCATTTTACTGATAAGGAAAGGGAAGTTGGGGGATGCAAATCTAGGAATCTGTTCCTGGAAAAGATCAATGACTTTGAAGAAACTTGCAAAATCCACCTGTGCATGTTTTTGAAAGAGTGAGATTATACAACACAAGGTGCCTGCAGAGTGCACTCTAAAAACTTCAATACTCATTCACTTTTTTGGGAAGCACCTTTCTCCCATGTGCTAGACATTACAGACTCTAAGGATTAATCAATCCGCAAGACAGGAATAGTATTTCACCCCACCAAACATAAATTTTACACTGTCAAAAGTAGCTGCCTTGGGAAATTAATGAAGCTACTGTTATTATATTTTACATCTAAGAAACCACAGTGATAGATGGTAATATTAGCATAGACAAAATCTAATATAGAGAGCATTGGCTACCTTAATATTTTCTCACTAATGGTCAAACTATTAGTTACTGTGAATTATTATATTTGAATATAATCAAATTATTTAAGACTAATTGTCAGCAATTTAAGATTTATAAATAAAATTTATGAATTTTCCATTGTTTACTCTTCCATTTATTCTTGTTTACTTTTAATAATTTATTTAATGGGAAAAGCAAACAAGGAGGAGGTTAAGACCCACAAAAAGTGAAAATGACTGCATTTTGTAATAACTACTGTTTCAAGAAACAGATCAATTTTAAAACACAGAGGATATAACCCTTCCCATCTGAATAATGTAGGATACTGATAATTTGGATAATAAAGGTTCTGAATCAGGAGGAGGGGATTCTGGGCCTGAATGCAGGCAATTCTGCACACTGTGTGGAGAACGAAATGTATCAGAGAAGTTGTTCTGTGGGCAAACAGTTGTAAGAAATGGAGCATATCTGCAGATGAGATAAAATAAACTTGAACAGTGAAAGCATACGGCTTGAAGCACTAATATATTTTTGCTTTGCCATTCATAACATTAAAAACTTTTTAAAAATATCTCATTCCTATTTAAATTATTTAGGGTAAGGGTTTATGTCAATATTTGTGCTAAAATCAAAAGCAATTATAGAGACTGGGCATAGTGACATGTGCCTGTAATCCCAGAGCTTGAGAGGCTGAAAACAGGAATCACTATGAGTCCGATCTGTGTAGTGAGACCCTGCAGACCCTTGTACTAAATACAAAAAAAAAAAAAAACTTAAAAAAGCAATTGTACAGGCAGTAAGGTGACAATGTTTGCGTTCTTCAAAAGCAATAATGAAATTGAAAGATAATAAATACTCATGAGGAGGTGCAAGCATTTAAATATTAGAATTTTATCACTCAAAATTGGAGAAGTACTATTTCTTTTACGAGAAAATATTGAAATTTTACCCATTCACTTATTCCACACAAGTATCCATGCAGTAGTGTAATGTGTCAAGTACTATGCTAGGCTCTAGTGTTGTGATAGTTGGTAAATTCACCAACAAAAGTAAACTTCTAATGATCATTTACAATGATTGAGTTAATGCTTAGGGTAAGTTGATAACAAATTGCTTTTTTGTTTGCCTTAACTAGAAAAACACTTTTATTGAATGAATATTAGAAAGAATTCCAATATATGAAATCCATTGCTATATTTATTTTATATGTATTACATCTAAATGTACATTTTAATGTTCTTTTATAATGATCATAATAATATCAATGAATGCTGTGCAGAATGAAAAATTTGAAAGCAGATCAGATAGATGACAGCTAAGTCTTCTATCATCCTTGCTATCCAATTCACTCTGAATTTTACTTTGAGGGCACAGCTGATCTGAGAAAGATTTGAATTATGCCCCATGCAGTGTCCTTAAATGCCATTTTTAAAATTTAGATAATTCTGAGAATTTGAAGGAACATTTTAGTAGATTTATCAAGTTCAAAAGATGGTAAAGAAGGGCTGGCCTTATAGCTGAGCACATTAAAGCCCCTGCAAGCAGGCGCAGGGGCCGCGGGTTTGATCCCTGGGCCTGCTGTGCCGGCCCCAACCCCAGGGGTCCCTGAGATGGCAATTGAGACTGGGTGTGCTGGAGCACCCTTGTAATCCCAGTCTTAGGAGGCTGTAAACAGGCAGATAACTGCAAGCCCAATCTAGTAGTGAGTCCCTGAACACCCTGTAAACCCTTCCCTAAAATACATAATAATAATAATAATTGATAATAGTAAAGAAATTATTTTAAAATAAGGAAACCCAGCCTACGCTCACACTATAATGTAGTAGCTCACATTATTCCCTTTTAGTTGAGAATTTTGTGTTTCACCTGATTTGTGTCTTGCTTGCTAACACCTTGGGCGAACTATGCACTGGTCTGTGTCCAGTGTTCCAGTTCTAAGAAGAAGGAGGTGCGAATATCACAGTTACTTTCATGCAGACTGTAAAGGAAGCTGCAGATCCCAGATACTTGTACATGAAGTTGAATAATAAAATTAGGGGCAAAAAGAAGTTTAAAATGTTTCTTGGGATTACAGAAAATAAAAGTAGTTCCTGGTGGATATCCAGGATGATTACTGCAAAGCAAGGTACCACTTGCCCCATTGTCTAGAGCTGTTTATGAATAAGCAGAGCACAGGAATTTTTTAATGACCACTTGTTATCGGTAACTTTGTAGGTTTAAATGAACACCTGGAATTCAGCTGTCTACACTAATCACTCTGCACGGAGTTTAATTTTTTTCTTATTTTTTTTAACATTCTGTACAAATTTAAAGTTTAGTATATCGATGATTGATAAAAAATACCTGTTCTATGTTATGTCTAAGGCATTTCATATTCAGACAGATACTGATGTTAAGCTCAACAACCTATGTTTTAGGGTAATAATATCATTAAGCTTCTTTTCTGGAGGGTTAACAGCTTAAGTTTACAGACCAAAAAATTAGAGAAAAGGAAGGGCTACAAGGACAGCCAGCACTTTGGCCCTAGCCCTTCAAGGTCAGTGAGGAATCAAGACATAAGAGAACCTATACTATAACATCCTGTAACTGAGTGATGTTCCAAATTTTCTGATCAAGGAAATTATGGAGCCACAGAGGAAAGTGATGGAGGATGTAGAGTATTCCTATGGAGAGTCACCTGGAGAAGAAACATTCTCTCAGGCTTTTACAGGGAGCAAACTGGTCAAGCAATGGCTGTGACTCATCCACATGGCTGGCACTGACAAAACATCTACAAACTGATGTACAGGGTTTTAGGTTTGAGGGAATTTGACTGCCTTGTCATATACAAAAGTTACATTTTTTGTTATATGGGTCTACCTTTATGTTAGTGTTAACCATCCAGCAGAAAAGAATAAAAACAAGGTACAACTTCTGACATTGCCAATCATGCAGATAACTCATTAGTCTTATGGACTACTGGACTATATTGGATTATTTTGCTGAATTCTCACACCTACAATATGTAAATGGCAGTGGAATACCCATCTCTGACAAAAGTAACCACAAAAGGGGGATATAAATGAAGGACCACTTTGTAGTGAAAAAATATGTATATCTATATAACAAAATAGTTAGGATGGATATATAGCTACTTTCTCTTCGTTCAATGAGAAGAAATTTTTGAACTGTGCTTAGACAACATATCTTGTCTGCATCTTGTACTATGAATAACTACAACAAAGACAACAATATGAAATGTGTTAATTATTGTAACTGTCCTACAAGCCTATTTTGAAACAGTCTCATTGCTACTTCTTTCTTGATAAAATTAATATAAAAATTAAGTTTCAGGTGAGAAGAGGTAATCTTAGGGTTTGTGGTCAAAGAGAAAGTTTGAATGGACTGAAATTCCTAGGAAGTGGAAGTGGTACGGAAACTTTTCCGTGTATAGACTTATGTGTGAATGATAAAAATCTCTTCACATAAAAAAGGCAAACTAAGATTTAAAGAAAAGCCTTTTCTTCTGCACTTTAAATCCCTCAAAACTCAGAAACTTAGTAGGGAGGGCTGTAACTCTCTAAGTAGGGGTCATATTTGGTGTTACATGAAAACCTTGGGCAAAGTCATAGTTTTACATAGTTTCTCATTTTCATTTATATTACTGTGGCTGATTCTCCAACTCTGTCTCAGGAACTTGGCTAGCTAGCTGGCTGTTCATAAGATAGTTAAACTGCCTATTACACTGCAACTGTTGAAAGAAATAATGCATAAAATCTCTGATGCCCTATTTGAGACATACTATATGATCAATATATTTGGACTTTAATCATATTTAATAAGGTGAAAGTTATGGTGGGGTGAAGAACTGTCCACAATCAATTCTTTTTACAAAAAATTAACACTTCACGCAAGTATGTGTTAGACACTTGGAAAGTGATAGTGAAGATGAGGAAAATGCTGCTACCTTGCACTACAAGAAATATTTTGATCAAAGATTTCTGGGAAGGAAGAGGCATAGACAGAAGGAAAGGATTTGTCTGAAGGTATTGCCTGAGTTAAGAGAATTAAAGAGTTAAAAAGCGAGCACAATTCTTAGTCTGACTATTATAAAGGATAAGGATCTTTTCTACATGCACATTAATGGCCATTTTTATGTTTTCTTTTTGCAAGTGTCCATTTAATTATTTTCCCATGTTAATAGAATTATTCAGCATATTTTGCTGTAGACTTGCTCCTATTCCTTCTACATTCTGGTTAGATGCTTATCAGAAGCACCATTTTCACGTTCTCTTCTCCTATCCTTCGGGTTGTTCCTTCACCTTTGCGGATTATGTCTTTTGCTGTCAGAAAAAAAAAATTATATTCCTAGTCCCATTTGTCATTTTTTTCCATTTTGTTGCCCATTATTTTGGGGTCAAGACTTCAAGACCCTAGACTCATCCTGTTGCACTTCCAATGTGCTTTTTTTTTTTCTATTAGCTTTATAGTTTAGGGGCAAATAGTTTAGCCTTTAATCCATTCCAAGTTGACTTTTTAATTTATAATGGGATGGGGTCTATTTTTATTTTTCTACATGTGAATATTCAATTTTCTCAGCACCATAATTGTTCTTATGCAAATGTACATTCTTGGCATCTTCCTCAAAAAACATTTTATTGTGAGCACACTGGTTTATTTCTAGATTTTCTATCCTGTCCCATTGAGAACTAAGATCACAGAAATGCAAGTCAAAGCCACAGCAAGACCCTGTAGACACTCACTCTAATTAGAATGAACATCATCAACATGACAAAAAACAAATGCTGCTGAAGACCTGGAGGAAAGGGAACAATGGTGGATTAATATATATTGTACATATTGGTACTGGGGATTGAACTCAAGACCTTGTCCTTGCCAGGCAGGTGAGCTATCTCCCCAGCCCAACAGTGATGGAAATCAGTATCACCATTAAAGAAAACCTTATGGAGACTCTGTAAAATATAAATAAAAGAAAGAAAAAGGAAAACTGCTACATAATCCAATTGCTACATTATGATATATACATATATATTACATTATAATATATAGATAGATATTACTCCTATATATATATAGATTGTTGAGTATATATTTATGCCTATGTATTATTCACTATATCTATAGATATAAATCCATTATGTAGAAGAGATTTTGCAGTCCAGTGTTTATCCCAACTCTGTGCATAGCACAGCCAAGGCATGGAATCAGCTTAGGTGCTCATCAACTGAGGAATGGATAAAGAAAATGTGCAGTGCATGTATACACAACTGAATACTCCTTCCAAATAAAAGAAATAAAAAAAAACCTATCATTTGTGACAACACGGACAGATCTGTAAATCATTACCTTAAGTGAAATAAGGAAAGTATAGAGAGATAGCTATCACCTCATTTCACTTTTGGGTGAAATCTTAGAAGTCTGAGATCGTAGAAGTGGACAGAAAACGTGGTATTTAAAAGAGACTGGAGAGAAGAGACAGACTAGAATGGGGAGAGACTGGTTTTTCACACGAAGACACAACTAAATCAGAAGAGTATGTTTTGCTGTGCTATTACACAAAAAGGTGATTGGAATTCACAATGTTTTAATATATATCAGAAGGATTCCAAGGGCCAGGGAGAGACTTGATGGCACCTGCCTGGCAACCATGAGATGAGTTTGATCTCTGGTACAAAAAAGAAAGAAAGAAAAAAAACAAAACCCTACTCTCAAGAGTATTCCACTCATCACAAAGGAATGATAAGTGTTTCAAATGAGGAATAAGCTAAATATCCTTAGTTGTTTGTTACACACTATATACATACATCAAAACGTCACACTGTTTCATAAATATGCACAATTATTTTCCGCCACTTAAAATATTTTTGCAATGAGAGGAACTGAATGTATGCAAGTATAGTATGTATAAGACAGCTTTGCACTGCTGTGATGAAATGCCTGACATAAAGTTCTTGCAGCCAAAAAAAAGTTCATTTTACCGTATATCTCCAGAAGATTTACTCTATAGTTTAACATGTGAAAGGCAGAAGCACAATGGCAGAAGGAAATCGTGGAGGAAAATTGCTTACACTGTGGTGCTCAGAAAACAGAGAGCAAAGAAGGCTAGAGAAGAAGCTGATGGTGACAGAGGTAGTTTCCGAGATTACCCTCTGTGCTGCTTTCAGACACAGTTCCAGGTGTGCTTTACTATCTTCAGATGTCTCTAAAGCTGTTATCATTAGCAATGCATCAAAAAAACGTTTTTTGTTCATCTAAACACATACCATTACTTGCATTTAATCTCCAAGAGCAACATTAATAATGTTTAATTCCACCTAAGATGATCTGGCTATTCTACACACAACAAAAAATCATAGTAATTCCTTCCAATAGACTCAATGAAACCTACATCACGTAAAAATCTAAGTCCAAAATCTCCCCCGAAATCTAAACAAACTCTTACCTCTGCTCAAATTGTGAAAATCAAAAGACAATTTATACACTCCCAAGATATAATAGCATGGGGTAAGCATTTCTATTCTGTGAGGGAATAGAGAACACTGAGACAAATCAACACTGTAGGCAACAGTCATCATTAAATTTTACAGCTCTGGTTCTGACATCCTGGGACATGGTGATGTGATGTGAGCTTCAAACGAGTTAGGCAGTCCCAGCCCTGCGGTCTTCCTCTGATTATTCATTGCCTGTGGATTTCCTGAGGAACTATTCCACATTCTCCACATCTCCATCACCCTGGGGTCTGTATTGAACCTTTGGCATCACTCACAATTCTTCACACATTGCTCCATCATGGTACCCTGGCAGTATGATCAGAGTAACTACATCCCATACGTCTGACCTCCATGTCCATTCTTTGAAATCTAACTGAAAACATCCAATCCCCCATAATTCTTTAGCAATAGTGAGGCCTACCTGGCCAATGATGGCAGGAGTAGCCTCTGAGCAGTGGGATGGCTCAGCATGGTGAAAGAAAAATATTCTGGGAAACAATTTCCTAGGAAGTCTTTCTCAACCTGGGAGCTCCGAAGCTGTCTTGTCAAATGAAACACTTATACTTTTGAACCTTTGATTCTGTGATTTTAGGGTGCTGCCAGAGTGTCTATTCTTATCCCAGGGCAAAGTATATGATTTCCTTTAATAGCATGGATCTCTACCAAAACCACAATCTTTTTGTACTGATGTTGTAAAGAGTTCTTTCTGCTAAGTCAAGGCACACATGAAGCATCACTGTCCACAGGGTATTACAGTACTGCTTTTCTTTCTCTTTTTTTCCCATTATTTTTTATTCTCATTTATATTTTTTCCATACAATAAAAAACATGCAATGTTTAAGCTTGTGTGCATGAGTTAATTCACTTAACACTATGGTCGCAAATGCAACCTTTTTTTACTACCAACTGTGCCATAAAGAAGGGCAAATCAGTCATTTGGAGGGAAATGGGTGCACCAACAGATTTTTCTACAATGCATGTCTCCAATGGAATTTCTTGCATCGTCTTGACTACGGCAATGGCCACGTGAATCTACACATAAGATGCAATGGACTAAATCTGTTTCTCTCTTCCAGGAATGTATAACTGTAGGTAACTGATAAAATTAAGATAATGTATTGTGCCAGTGTTGATAATCCTTGGCTTACATATTGTATTATAGTGAGACAGGATGTTTTCATTGGGAGAAAAAGAGTAAAAGGTATATGCCTTTCTCTGTATTACTTCTAAAAATGTTTGTAAATCTGTAATTACAAGAAATTACAACAGCCTTTTTTTTCATGTACATATTTGGTACAGGGTCTCACTGTACAGCTCAGACTCATAGTGATCCTCCTATTTCCAACTTCTCCAGCACTGGGATTACAGATGTGCACCACCAGGCCTGGACTCAGTTGCCAACTCAGAATGTCCTGGAGGCAGGGCCAGTGCAGCATGAGGGACCAAGGGTAAAATCCTGGTCCCTGTGCTTGCCAAAGCAGGTGCTTACTCCACTGAGCTATCTTGCAGGCCCTTAAAAGTTATTTCTAAGTTAAGTCATTTTTAAGCAATATTTCACTTATCAAATATTGCTATATTCATTCAAACTATCAAACAAAAATATTTTTCATAATTTACATGTCAAGATTTTTAAATATCTTGTGCAAAAATGTAGAAGATGTCCCCAAAATCTAAAAGTTTAGTTAAATTAATATAGTAAATATTTTTAAAAGCACAAAAGAGCAGTAAAAAGTCTTAAATGAAGAGTTAGAAGAAAGAAAACTTCACCACAAATAGAGTGAAGGAGAAATACCCTTTGAAAATATTTGCTGAGTATTTAGTTAAAGAGACATGGGGTCTAGATATCCACACACTGAGCTGATCCTGAAGTCCCTACAAGAGATTCTCTAACTGAAAGGGTGTCACTAAATTTACACCCTGCATAGCCACAGGCCATATAAACAAACACGATCCAGATGTAGTTGATATACCTCAATGAAGTTTTATGTGCAATTATTATCTATATGAATACCTATCCAGATATGTGCATTTGTGTTTGCCTTGTTAGAGAGAGAGGGGTGGAAAGAGAGGGAGAGAGAGCCCAACATCATACATACATTTCAGACAAAGAAAAGCATGTATGGATATTCTAATACTAAATCTGCTGAGATAATAAAAACTGTCCTTGACCTCCACAGTTACAAGAGGTGGTCATTAGGTTCCACACATTTATTAATGTTGTGAAATGTTGCTTGGATAATCTTGGTCATGGAGATAGATGCTCATGCATTTTTAATTTCTTCTGTAAGGGCTGGCAGTATAGCTGGTTGTCTGCAGTATACAACCTCTGGGGTCTCCCATAAGAAAGCAACATTGTCTGTTGAGAAAAAAAATAGTATTTTTCTTGTCCTAAAGTATGTATGCATTTTTTGGTTCTCTCTCTCCCTTACTCTCCCTGTCTCTCAGATTTCTATACTTGACTACACTTGGTAAAACACATATTATCTCAGGATCATGCCGTATCTGGTTACATGCATAACTATAATTTTAAAAGAAACTTCAAAAATGTAAGAACTTCATGTCGTAAGACGCAGTAGAAACTGTGAAATTGTCTTGATTTTTAAATGATTAACAAGTATTAAAGTTTTCCTAAAATAAATTTTCTAGTTAAAATATATTTTATAACACCTATGAACATTATAATATGTTTAAGTCAGCTCCAAAATATAATTATTGACTCCTTAAAAACAGATTATATGCACAGTCCTTTGAATAATTTATACTATTGACTTGGTAAATTTTTTTGTATCACAAATTACAACTTTTTATAAATCCCACATATTGTGTGTTAGTGAAGTACCCCAGAATTCTTCACTACTCCAACATGGTTGTTACTAGATTTATTTAACATAAGTATGCCTTTCAAAACTCAATATTATTTTGTTTTGCCTTACAGATTTAGCAGCTGTAAGTAATTCATTTGTACTAGGCCAGTTTCTATGAATTATTTCTTTCCTATTTCAAGAGTTTATTCTAACACTGAATTATAACTATAAGAATGTGATTAAAATCGGTTATGCCTCAAGTCAGACTGTTCAGGCCTTCTAATTGACCCTTGAATCAGGAGATGATGAAATGGATTAGAAGCACACTTTTAAATAAGTGGAGCTTTTAAGCCAAACAATCTCCCCATGTGGAAACACCATTAGTGTAGACTAAACCATGTGTATAAAAGAATGGAAGACCTTGGAATTTGAGCACTGTGACTTTCCAGAAATCAAGGTAGCTTAATGAAGAAAAACTACCATTATGAAGGACAACAAGAACTACTGAGCACTTACACACTATCCTAGAGAAACACAACGTGATTTACAGTCAATTAAGGATCAGCATCATTTGTTACAAACAGAAACTCAAGAAGAGGCTAAGTAGCTTGCCCCAGACCACAGCAGGAGATCTGCCCTGGTCAGAAGAAGCACATTCTTTTTGGTCTCTCAGTCCAGACCCAAGATGAATATTTTTCAGGAATAAATTTAGTGGAGGAGAAGTGTCAGTATCCATGAAGTAATAGGAAAATAAATTTTGCAAAAAATTTTAGATTTTTTATAGCCTTTAAATGCTTAAAATCCCCACCTACAGAAATAAAACCAAGATTCTGAATAGGCTTCCTGGAACCCCAAGATGCCCTTATGTAATTAAAATTTGGTGCAATAAGAGCTCGGAATCACATTTTAATGGTGTTTCATAAAAGTAGCATAGGAGAGCCATACAAATAACTCAACAGAGTAAAGCAACTGCAAGCAGGTGGTTCAATCCCTGGGCCTGCTGTGCCTCCCCTCCTCCGGGGCTCACTGAGATGGCAATTGAGACTGTGCGTGGTGGAGTGCGTCAGTAATCCCAGCACTTGAGAGGCTGTAACACGCAGTTCACTATGAGTCTGATCTACTCGGTGAGACCCTGTAGACCCCGTTCTAACATACAATAAATAAATAAATAAATAAAAGTAGTATAGGTAAAAAGACGTAGGTGCTGATAAGGTTCTCTCAAAGATGGTTATTCATTAAAGTTCTTATTTCTTACTAGATTAACCATAGGAAAGATAATTATCAGTTAGTCTTAATGTACAATTTATGAAAGCAAACTATTTTACTAAATATTTAGCAGACATATAGTCTGCATATTGCTTAATTGATATAATTCAATTATGTCACACTAACCCGATTAACTAATAATACTTGAAATATTTACTTGAATTTACTTTTCTCCCTGTTCTATATTTTTCAACTGGATATTTTGCCATGAAACATTTCTTGTTAGTTTTCAATGATATTACAATTACAGGACTGTGACTGCCTAAAGACTGATAAAAGACAGACATTATTTTAGTATGGTATTCTTTAAATCACGGTGACCAGTAGAACTAACTAAAAACAGATATAGTAGATGAGAAAGGCTCTCCAACAAGCCATTCTGCATTTGAGATCCAGAAGGAGCTGATGTTGTTGGTATGGTGAAGTCAAGGGAGCCTAAGGGCTCATTGTCGGAATACTCAAACTTCACAATGGAGCTATAATTTTTCTCTCTTTATACAATAATTTATATGCACATCTGTGTTAGTTCCTTTGTCCTTATTTGCAGCGAAGCACCTCAAGTTAGAAAATTATTAGACTTATTTGGGCTGGAAGTTCCTGATATGCATCATCTTGGGAATACAGCTGGTGGTGGCCTTCTTATTGGCTGACCTAAGGAGCGCAGAGCATCTTAGGATATACGAGCGTGTGTAGGTGCATGTATATGCACATTTGTGTGTGTGTGTGTGTGTGTGTTTTATCTCTCTCATCAAAAGTCAACAGCATTCAGTCATAGTGGTTGTAATCTAATCACCCTCAACCCCTTTTCTAAATTTTGTACTCCAACTAAGTTTCTGCTCTCTAGATACTTCACAATGGGGAGTGTAGTTCAGCACACAAAGATCTAAGGGATGCTCAGACATTGAAACCTTAGATAAGAGTTAGAATTTCACAGGACATGATATTTTACAAAGATGAAATGAGGTACTCAGGGAAAATGACAATTTTCTGTAAGAAGAAAGAATATTGTTTGGCATCATTAACAGACATGTAAGCCTTGAGTCTATGGCAGAGGAAGTCCAAATTTCTAATTAGCATTCTCTCAGCTCAGGATTATGAACTGCTCTATGTATATGATCTAAATTCAAAGACAGTTACAGATATTTGAAAACTATTTTCTGAAATTTACTGCTACCCAGAAAAATCCTACATAAATTCTCCAGCTTCATTTGTTCTTAATCAACTTTTTAAAATGATCACTAATTTTGGAAATTAGGATTTTGTCCTTGCTTTTTTTTGTATGATGTGTTTCAATTTCTGCATTTGTTCGACCATCCCTATATCCAGAAGCCAACTGGATGATTAAAGCTAATTTGGCCATGATACATGATTTTTCTAGTGATTTAATGTATTCTGTCTCTCAGTATCTTGTGGAGGACTTGTGCATCCCTTTCTCAAAGATATTAGTCTACAGACTTCTTTTTTTAAGTTCTTCTGTATCGTTGCCTTCAGAATAATACTTGCTGCCAGGGATCAATTCTGCAGAATGTTCCTTTCGATTTTATCAAACAGTTTAAGGAGTATTAGCATTAGATCTTTGTTGAACATTTTATAAAACTTAATTCTGAATTATTTGTATTTTAATTATTTTGTGATAGGTTTTTTTTTTTTAATTACTGCTTCAATGTTCCTATTATTGCACTGTTTATTACTTTCAGATCTTCACAGTTAAGTTTTGGAAGTTCATATGTGTCTAATATCATTAATTTATTCTTGATTCTCCAATATAATGTAGTACAAATTTTCAAACTGTTCCTAATGTATTGCTTCTCTGTCTTTCAGCTAAGATCAAGTGCAGTAGCAAATAGTTATTATAACCCTCGAAATTTTGGGAGTGTCTATTGTGGTTTTACTTTTTAAATTTCAAATTATATTGATATATTATTTTTTTTTCTTTCCACCCTGGTAAATTTGGCTAAGGCTTGATCCGTTTTGTTTGTCTTTTTTTGAAAAATTCTATTCATTAATTATTTTCATTTTTTTAGTCTCAATTGAATTATTTTCCTTTCTGATCTTTATCATTTCCTCCTCCCCTCAATATTCTAGCCTAAAAACCAGTCATCTCTGTAAATGTTATCACAGATAAACCCAGAAGCATTCCTTTACTAATTTTTAAAGCATCTCTTGATCCAATCAAGTTGAGAACAAGGTTTACAATGGCTCTGGATGACCTACAGCTAATAGGAGCAGTGATTCACTATGGCAGTAGACCTTACAGTAGACCTCCTCACAAGTCTCTATGCGAGCCTTGTGTCTGTAGCCCCTACTTAGGTTGGCCACTCTGACAACATCTCTTATTTCGTTTGCTACCTTTCCAAGTTAATCTTTTTCTATGCCCCCCAAAATACTTGTACTTCACATCTTTGGCCTTCTCAAATGGAGAACAATGTACATTTCACTTCATAGTTACTATATGATGCTGCTGAACTAAGGTTGTATATAGCCAAAAGTGAAAAGTATACAAGAATGCAGCCCAAGAAAAAGTACATTAAACAAAAGCAATTTACAAAGTTGAAACAAGATAAACTATGGGAACTAAAAGCATTGCTACTATAAAACTTGTACACTACTTGTTGTTATTGGTCTTATTTCAAGGATTAGCTAACATGTACATTAATATTCAGGTAAATTAATTTGTTTTGTTTTACCATATGCAATTCAACAACTCCTTGTTCATACTTACAATTCTTCACTGTTTTTTAATCAGAAGTAGCCACAGATACTCCCTATTTGCAAAATTGCCAGTTCCAACAACTCAGTTTATGAAAGATAATTTTAAGGCAAGGTACACTCCATAGTTAATCTTCTCTGAAGAAAATTGGGTGCGCTGTCGTCCTTCATGATTACATTTCACAGAATAAGTTCCCAGATCCTCAGGGAAGACATTCCTGAGACAATTCTAAGATTTACTTCACTCTCAAAAATTCGCTAAAATTTGGAAGAGAGCTAAAGGATTTACAAGTTTTCTAAAGTAAATGCTCTAAGGACTACTAAGAAAGCTGAATCTCTTCTCTGAATCAGAGAGAACTGGGAGCCCTGTACTTCTTTTGTTCTTCCTGTCTCCTCTACACAGTGCTTGGTTCAATGATTTCCACACGCAATTCACATAAATTATACTAAGAAAAGATTTTGCTCCACTGTATTTGCCTTGCACATCAGTACGCAGGTTTATTCTGTAATTTGCGACATGTCCACGTCCATGTTTGTACAGAAAACATTAAGATCTCAGAATTAGGTTCTGTATGAACCTAAGGACTGCATTTTTTTTTAAACTGAAGGACCTTGCTAACACAGGACTGGTATAAATTACTGTTTGAAGTGTTGCTGAAAATAGGGTTTCTGGAAAGGATAAGAAAAATATTTTTTTTTCTGACTGGTCATTTTCAAACTCTACATTTCAAGTTGATTCAATTACTTACGTTTCATATCTTAAATTTATGAGTAATTTGACCAATAATTCTATTAACATGAAACAGTTTTGAAAAGAGATGATCCTTAAATGCAGCTCCGCCTGCCAGCTATTAATTTTCAAAAATGTATATATGATTACGAGACTTTTTAATATTGAAGCAGAAGAGCCAGCCAGGTCCCATTACTTCAGGAAAATTCTTACACAGATTCACTTATGATACTAGAAGTATAACTTAGGCACATTTCTTGAAACTAAAATTAGTCCATCAAAAGCACATCTCTGTTTATACCAGGATTGCTTTCACTCACGTTACTCTTACAGAAAGAGCCTGTGTAAAAAATAAATGCAGACATTACTAGGAAATAAAGATACTCCAGAGAGATCCTTTCTGATGCATGAACATTGGTGAATTATTTCTGACCCACCAAAGCTACAAACTTCTTTTACTTTGATACCAAACCTAAATGTCAGGTTTGTGTCCACTAAATGCCCTCGTTTGAAGTAGAGACATTTTCATCAAGAAGTCACTCCCCAAGATGGTAAGGGGTGAAGATTGAAGTCTTCCCAGAAAACAAGATTATGAATTACCTAAGAGAAAAGACCAAAGGAGTGTGGGATTAAACAATGGGGGACCGAATAGCACAAGTTCGGATAAAATCAAGGTTTCCAGATTTGTAAGATATTTTATGGACATTTTGGGGACCACTGAGCAAACTAAAGCTGTGCTAATTAAGCTTGCAATCATCCCATATTTTTGGATCATTCTTTTGCAAATAAACAATAAAGTTAGTAACTGATATTTATGCACATGGCAACAGGGAATCGGGTTAGCCTGACCAGAAGAAATAGAGCAGTGCTACGCTCAGTTTTTAAAAATAGAAAGAGAATAGTTTCAGCCTTATCCCAGAAAAAAATGTTAATTTCATTATGGGACTTAATTACAATTTTATAATTATCCAAGATTCAACACCCTCCTGAATTTGAAATTATTTTCCTCTGATAATGAAATTATTCCCAGAACAGGACATGGAATCATTAAAATTCTCTATTGCCCAAACATTTTCATTCACTTCTTATTTTCTTCCTAGACTGAAAATTGGAATTCTTTTAATAATAAATTAGACTTAGGATTCTGAGACCAACAAGTGAGCCAAGAGCTAAAGAAGGGCATACTGACCTTCCAGAAAAATCAGAGGGCCATGAGTACTTAAATTAGGGTTCAAACCAATGTCAAGGATTGGCCATAAGGGGCTTAGCACTACATCAGAAGTATCAGGGAAAACAGTTCAGAGCTTTCCTGCAAATGACTTTGTGCTAACTTTTACTGACTTGACTCTGTGTCCTCAAACTATAAACATCTCTTATCTCCACTACTATTGGATTCACTATGCCTTTTGCCTATCAGCATAGCCAATCCCAGCTATGTCACTGTCCTGAATGGCTGTGACAGATCTTTGACCTATCTCTGCTTTCTTTTGCCCTTTGACAAATAGAGCTACACATAGTAGCCACACTCAACATTTAAATAAATAAATCTTGGGCCGGAGAGATAGCTCAGTGGTCTAAAGTGCCTACTTAGGATTAGGCAAATACAGGAATCGAGGTTTGATCCCCAGCACCACACACTGCACTAGCCTTGGTCCTAGGGTGGGGTGAGCCAGCCACGAAAAAAAAAAAATAATAGATAAATAAATAAATAAAATGTCAAAAATAAATAAATCTTAGAATGCATTTCCATGTTTAAGGCTATTTTCTAATTTCCTCCTGCATTTGAAACCCAAATTCTCAATAGTGACCCCTACTCCATTGTGCTGTTCAGTCCCCATTGTTTAATCCCACACTCCTTTGCCTTCTTCCTCACCACTACTTTTGGGCCCACTGGCTCCTCACAGGCCAGGCTCATTCACTCCCTAGGGCCTTGCATGAGCTGCTGCTTTGTTTGGGAATATGTTTTGCTGCAAAGCACGATGAGATCTGTTCATTCAGATTAAATGTCACCTATCATTTCCCCAACGAGGTTCTCTCAGACAAGCAAAAAAAAAGAGAGAAAAAGCCCTTTCTGCTCAACTCCCAGGGGGAATAACGTCATTTTCCATCATTTAGTTATAATTTTTGGTGTCTTGCATAAAGCAAGCATCTGCTGATGAAAAAGTCAGCTTTACCAGTGCAAGGTCATTGGTTTGTTTTCTGTTTTCTCCAGCTCCAGAACACCGCTCAGTAAATGATAGCGATTCATTAAATGATTGCTGGATCTTTAAACAAACAAACAAACAAACAAAAAAAAAAAACCACCATGTTTTGAAAGGTTTTATTTATGAAGGCCATAACAGTAGAGTAATTGTAGTGACTGTGTGATTTCTTTTTTTCTTTTTTGGGGGGGTGGAATAGGAGCAAAAGTACATAGAAATCATTTCTGTGGGCTAGCAAGACTGCTTTATTTAGATATGGAGTTTTCAGAATATCAGAATCACAGAGTCCATAAAATATTGAAGAATACGGAGCAGTAATGATGAGTTCCTATTTAATGAATAATCCATTCACAAGTAAAGGTTCCAGAAACCGCTTCCAGTTAAGAATAATCAGAACTGATAATCAAATCTTATCAGCATAACCTAAGCTGGAAATCTTAACTGTATATTTTTAAATCACCTTTACCTAAAGGTATGATTTATTCCAATGGATAAATAGGTAGGAAAAAGTAAGGGAAACAACAAGAGTAGAAAAATCTTTCCTGAAGAAGTTTGGTGGCAAAATAACCTCGTTTTCTATGAACTACTATGTGAGCAGCCATGATAACCTCTAAATCGTCCTAACATACATGTGCGCAAAGTTTGAATTGCCTTTTCTTCTTTTCTGATGAATCCAATTTAGTTCATAAGCTTTCATTCCCACTGTTGTAGAGAAGTTTATCTTTCCAAATCAAAGTAATTCATTCAATTCTGGATTTTAAAATGGTGTGCTTAGAACTCATCCAATTCTACTCTCTGCCCAGGGATAGTATGTAGGCTTATCTTGCTGATATATGTATTATGAATGAAAGGTACCTTGTTTTCATCTTCTACTTGTCATACTGGGTTGGTGACAAGGCTTGCTTTACTCCCCTGCTTTTCTACATTGTTGTATGGCAGTGAGTGACCTGCAATCTTGAGGTCTACATAATGTTGGTTATTCCTAAATATGCTTCTTTATGGTTATTTAAATATCAAATGCCAATTGGCCCAGCAATGTACTCTAAGACCCATCTTCTTTCAGTTTATTAAAGAGTGTGCTCAGGGTGCCAGTAATTTTTAATGTGAAACAATTAAAACATTATGTAATAAAAATCACATAAAGAAATTTGAGTGATAATTACTTAACTATACACTGTTTTAGTTACCAATTTTACTTTGGTAGTACTTAAAAATCATTTACCACAAGATCCAAAAAGCAGAGTTGAAAAGCATTTTATACTTATTCATAGCAAGCAAAGCAACAGTCCATCAGCAAATGAGTGTATGAATAATACACAATGTGTACTTTTAATGTAGTGTTGTTTTGTCTTAAAAGATTAATTCAGACATGTCCTGCAACAGAGATTAATCTGAAAGATCTTATGCTAAGTGAAATCACCCAGTCACTAACAGGCAAATATTGAGTAATTTCACTTCTATGAAGAACCCAGTGCAGTCAAATTCAGAGAAATGAAAAGAAGAATACTAGATGTAAAGGCTTAGGGTGAGGAGATAGGGTGGACTGGTTAATGAATGTAGACCCTCAAGTTTCACAAGATAAGCATTCTGTCTGTTGCATGTACAACAATGGGCGTATGCTAATCAATAGTGAACTATACATCTAACAGTGGTTAAGATGTTATATTTTATGTTTATGTTTGTCACAATTGACCTTTATAATTGTATAAGAGAAAAAACTTACATCTTAGACTCTGAGCCTTGAACCTATTTCTGATCACATACTATGACTCATAGTATATAGAGGGATTTTAATACATGCATTCAGTTTGAAGACATTATAATAGAAATATACAAGTCAGTTTTTATTCATTTGTAAAATTTTGACTGAAATTAAGACATCTTAAAAATCAGCAGTCATCTGTAAATAGAATCCTACAAAGCTGTTATTTGCAAGAACGGTATAATGAATATAATGTTCATTAAACTTACTAAAAGGGAACAGCTGGGGAAAAATGTAAGCTGATTTGCTAGGCTACCATAATCTTTCTCTGTCAATGGTTTTCACTGTCAATATGTAGTTTTACTCTTAATTCAACTTTGAGTTTAGAAAATATGCCATACCTTTTGCATTATAGAATATGTCTTTTCTATAGTCCAAGCACTGACAAGTTTGTAGAGGAGGGTATAAAAATGATCTTGAAATAACTGGACTACCAGATTGCTGCTAAGATTTAAAATCTATGGGTCAGCCAGATATCTCAGCAGAAAAAAAAAAAAAAAAACACCTACTTAGGCAGAGCTCTGGGACTGGGGTTCCATCCTCGGCACCACAAGCTATGCTGGCCCCACCCCCTGGGGCATGCTGAGACAGTGATTGAGACTCAGTGTGGTGGTGTGCAACTATAATCCTAGCATTGGGAGACTGAAAACATAAGAATCACTATGAGTCCAATCTGCACAGTGAGACCCTGCAGACTCTGTATTAAATACATTTTTAAAAATACAAAAGATTTAAAATCTCTAAGGGAGCAAATAGATTAGCAAATGTATTTTTTTAGCAATTTTTTATTAACAAAATTTTCCAAGTTAAAACAGAGTACAACTTGAGAAAAATTATCTCCACAATTTATACCACATCTACTTTCAACAAATAACGAACTTTCATTGACCTAAAAAGTACACGAACCTGACTGTTTAAAAAAAAAACATACACACTTATAGCTCCCATGCTGATTCCTAAATGGAACTATAGTTACTGGATTTTCTGAAAATTTCAATTATATATATTCTGCTTTAGTAAACTTATAAAGCCATTTAAGTCCATGAATCTGGATTTTTGTATAATTCAAAATTAGAGATACAAAAGAGAAACCAGGTATTTACAAATAGTTTCTAAACTATTGTAATTTAAAGTATTGGGGAAATAATTCCAAATCAGAAACCTTGATGACAGAGTCATTTGTGTAATCTGCATTTTAATTATTTTTTTAATTTTTTTTCAAATTTAAACAGAAAAAAGTAAAGGTAAGAATAAAAGTTTCAAAAGAGACCAGTAAGAGAGTAACAATACTTAGTATATTGTGTATTGTTATACTGATAGTAGTTGTTCAGAGTATAAGATAAAGTAATGAACACTGTCTAAAAAGTGTGAGCACAAACTTTCTTTCCAATGAATAACTCTTTAAAAATGTTATGAAATATCTAAAGGACAAAATGAGCCAAAGTGAAGAAGTTGAAAGAAAAGTCAGTGTCCAAAGAGATATATGAGGCTGATTTGAAGTTTTAGACATCTTTCCATTTTTAATGAAAACCGCGTGCACTGTGGGTCACAGGCTTGCTGCTTTCTTATCTGAACTGGATCTTTCCCCATGTATAATGTAAACTCTTCCTCCTTTTCACCAAATCTGGCAAATGGTGAAGAAGATGATGACAGAACTTATTCCACTTGTGCAGCGTAAGGCACTTTCTCACTTTAAATTACAGTAATTCAGTTTCTCCTTACAACACGGTTTTCATTTTCTTATCTCAGGATTTTTAGGCAGAGATTTATTCATGACATGAAATATCTTAATTGAAAACTCAATATAACTTCTCGATAGACAAATTTTCAACATAATTACTTACAAAGGTGCTGAAGTTTGCGTGAATGACCTATGGAGGCGCGCAGTCTGTAGACGGCCCCAGTTTCTGATGACTCAACTTATAATTTTTGAACATTATGCCAATGCGAGAGCACATGCATTAGATAGACGCCAAGCGTGAACTTTCCATGCTGGTCTCTTCTGGGACTGCAGCTGCATCCTAAGGTTCTGTTTCACAGCACTCAGCAGGAGCGGTGAATCCGGGCTCACACGCTACCTCATTATCAAGAAGGGAAATCCGTATTTTCACATCTGCTTTGTCAGCAGCATGCAGGTACGGTATTCCAGGAGGTACATGACAGCCACGGTTTAATTGCAAAGTAGGCTTTGCTAGAGAACTGTACTGAACCCTGGGGTAATGTCAGGGTTTTCAGCATATTCAAGGTAACTTAGACCAGGTTGTCATTTTTGGCACTTTAGGTGTATTAAATTCCTTTCCATTTTAATGATATTTTTAACACCTGATAGATTTACCAGGATCGAACTCACAGGGGCCATGGAGATAGCTTGATAAAATAAGTGCTTACCTGGCAAGCATGGGGTACTGAGTTCAATCCCTGGTACTACCAAAAAAAGGATTAAACTCACAATCTAAGAAACATCATATTGAGCCGGGCGTGGTGGCGCAGGCCTGTAATCCCAGCACTCGGGAGGCTGAGGCAGCAGGATTGTTGTGAGTTCGAGACCAGCCTGAGCTACAAAGTGAGCTTAAGGCCAGTCTGAACTGCATAGTGAGACCCTGTCTCAAAAAGACAAAAAAAAAAAAAAAAAAAAAAAAAAAAAAAAGAAACATCATATTGTATGTACACAGATAGACACACACACACACACACACACACACACACACGTTTCGCCAACCATCACAAATTATTTAAAGTAACATCCACTTTACTAAGGCCCAGCCAAATAGGTCAGTGGATTAAAATGCTGGATGCAGGCAGATGCAGGGGCTGGGGGCTCTATTCCCACCTGGGGGGCACAATCCCCAGGCCTGTTGAGCTGGCCCTGCACCTAGGGCACACTGAGATGGTAATTGAAACTGGGTGTGGTGGCGCAAGCCTATAATGCCAGTGCTTGGGAAGCTGTAGGATCACTATGAGTCTGATCTAGTAGTGAGACTCTGAACACCCTGTAGACCATTCCCTAAAATACAGAAGAAAAGAAAGCCACTTTATTTATAGTAATAATAAATCAGTATAATTAATATAAATTCTGAGGCTGGGGAGATACCTCAATGGTTTAACTGCTTGTCTGGTAAGCACAAAAAATGGAGTCAATCCCCATTACTACACACCCTTTTACCCCCAGAAGGGCACACCACACCAGCCACTGAAACCAGGAATGGTAGCGCATGCCTGCAATCCCAGTGCTGGGGAGGCTGAGACAGGAGGATCACTATATGTCTGAGCTGCCAAATGACACCCTGTGCCAAATAAATAAATAACTTTTTTTTTTTTGGCAGTACCAGGGATTGAACTCAGGACCTTGCACTTGCCAAGCAAGCACCTACTTTACTGAGCTATCTCCTCAGGCCCTAAATAATTTCTTTAAATTAATATAAATTCTAGGGACTGGGGAGATAGCTCGGTAGAATAAGTGCTTCCCTGGCAAGTGTAAGGGCCTGAGTTCAATTCCTGATTCCTCAAAAAAAAATTAATATAAATTCTATTAAAGCAAGAAAATAATATTCAGGGCAAAATTTTTAAATAATTACTTTGTCTTATTTGGTAACAAGTTGACCTTCTTGACCAGCAATGTGGGAGATTTATTACCCAAAGATTGCTCATATTTTTTCTCATGAAAGTCAATTACCCCCTTTAATAAATACTTTCTTACTTGTTCTTGCTTTTAGAAGGAGATAAGAAAAGTATAATCATAAGTTGCCTATGCTTTTTCAAATTGACAACAATACTTTGACTCTTTTGACCTGCTGTATATTTTATTTAATGTGACTATGATAGCTACATTTAAAGTAACTCTGTTAGAAATACCGAACACAGTAAAATGAGTTTTTTTGAGACCTCTTTGACAGTTTCAAATATTCAGAGATTTCTGTTGTTTTCTCTGTGCTTGTATTCCTGCCAGAGGGTCAGGTGAATTTTATTTTATATATGTCTACGCTTAATGACTTGTCAGCTAAAATATGTAGTTGCTTTTAGAAAAATGCCACATCTAGAAAATTGAGACTTAGTTCTAATAGTCCTCCTGAACTAAGGCATTATTGTAGAATATGAATGGTAAGACTTCTCCTTGGGCCAAACTTTTCAATGAAAAGACTAGCTGATAATTAAAATGTGAATTCATGAAGCTTTGAATCATAAAAATTTCAAAAATACCTCACTTTTAAGTGATCTATTATTAATAATAATATTTTATGCATGTAGGAAGTGTTACAAGTCTCAAAACATCATCTCATTTAAATTATATAACAATGCAATGTGTTAGACTTATTATTTTCATTTTTAGGGAAAATCAATATGACAAGAAGTTAATTCAGTACTTAAATACTAAAACAAGAACACAAACACAAAGTTGTATTTTATTACTATTGTACATTTAAATTTGTCATGATTTTGCAGAAAAACATAAAAATTGTACATACATATGGAGTAAGATGTGACGCTTCAATACAAGTGTATAACAAGATTTAAATTAAGTTAAACATATCTATCTCATTCATCATCTCTTTATGGTGAAAACACTTCAACTTCAGTCTTCTACTTTTGAAATATACTGTGAATTATCATCCTCTATAGTCACCCTACTAAGCAGCAGCCCACTGAGCTCTGACTCCTCTTTAACTGGAACTTGAAGACAAATCTTTGATTCACAATCTGCCCCTTTTTGCAGTTATGTTCCATGCTCGCTTGTATTATTTACCACATTCCTAAAATACAATGAATAGGGTGTAACTGTTTATAGTATTATTCATGGAAATTCATCTATGTATTATGCACTTTCAATCCTTACTTATGCCTATTTTAATAACAAAGGATGTAAAAACATTTTTTGAGCATTTTGCTACCCACAATTCAGGTTACAATTTATTTCCTTGTTTATTCCTCCTTTTCAAATTCTCTTGGCTACAGAATTATGAATCTAACTTTTTTTGCTTTTCTCAAATTTATTAAAATATTTCATGTATGCACACAGAGTAAATACCTTGTTTTCCTCTTTGCAGAAATTTGAGTTATAAGCAGAGTTTCATGTTACTGTCAAAATTAAGTGCTTTCTTTAGAAAGAATTGTCATGTTGAATAAATATTCAGAATTCTTCTCTTGAAAATTTATTGGATATCCCAATAGTTGGTCATGTTATAGGTCCAATTGCCATTTATTTTATATTAAATAGTTCAAATTATTGGTGAACATGTATTTTTTTTAGCTATTCAATTAACCTGTATTTGTAAAAACACAAGCATATACAGACTGAAATGGCCAAGTTGTACCTTTCAGGATGTCAATTTCATAGACAGATTCATCAAGAACTTTTTCAGTGAAATGGATTTATTCCCCAAACAAGTGTAAAAAATTAAGTCATATAAGCTTGAAAGTAAAAGTCACAAATGTATTTCTTTCATTTGTGACAATATAAGTTTTCTCACAATCCATATGATTTCAGGATAATATTTTGTAAGGATATAGAAATAGAGATTGCACATCTGGAATCTTTTCTAAGCCAGGTATAGACTACAGCATAAATGAAATGCACCATCTATTCATCATTCAACTATATAAAGTAGAAGTACGAGGTGTGATGACAACTGGTTCATCCTATGACACTTATTGCACTCCTTAAGAACAATCTTCAGATAGCCTTGAGGCGCATTACTCATAGAAAAAAGTTTATAATTAGTATGAAATATTTTATCGTGAACTGAATTTTGACATCTGTAACACATCGTAAACAGCTGTGATTATTTACATCATCCTAAAGGCAAATCCAAAGTTCCAGACTCAAAATGTAACCAGCATATTCTTAAAGCCTTTCCTGCTGTGAAATGCCAATTATAAAGCATGAGTAATGAAAAATATACCCTTTGGAGCAGTCAGTTCTCAGAAGCATTAGTTTTCTTTAATATTCCAGTTTCATTCCAGGAAAGGGCCAGACAAGAAGTAAGACATTTCATGTCACTTCAGTATAATATCATGTAATTCAGGGTAATAAAGAATTCATAAGTGATCTGATAGGGAAAAGTTCATTTACATTCTCTCCAGAGAGTTTGATCTCTTCAGATGTGACCTTGTTTAATTAAATATATTTCAAATCTCAAGAGAAATGGCAAGTAAGCAGACAATGAAATTCTTCATTTTATGTTGGACTGAATAAAGTGAAATTAAATTATATGAAAGTCAAATGTAATAGAAGATAAAGGTTGCAATGAAATCCTGTCTTTTTGAGCTTATTCATTAGCATTTTATAGAAGGACAAACACAAAGTGTGCTATGTAACTTGATTATAAAAGTGGAAGTTAATTTAATTAATAACCCCCTCACCCAAGAACTCAAATAAAGTGATCCAGAGACTCAAGCATGTAACTCTAACTCACAATTCATGCGAACAGTTGGATTCAACACAGGGAATGCTTCCTTTTAAAAATAAAAATATTTTCAGGACAGTATTTCACATCTGTGCCACAACTGAAATTTTGATGTAAGAAAAGTGTTTAATACCTTATTTGATATATTTTTCTTTGTTTTGCTTTTTGTGATTATTCAGACGCATTAATCGTGCCAACTAATGGTTTTCACTGATATATTTTTAGAAGAAATATAATGAAAGTAAGATTAAATGAGTTATATCAGAATTACTTTCATACTGAAAGCTAATAACTAAAAAACACATGTATAACTTTATCAGGGTGTTTTAAGACTTGCCTTCTCTTATTTTATAATTATCATTACAGCTTTGTTGCTTTTATTTCATTCTCTGATTACTAGAAATATAAATCATGTTTTACTTCAGTTAGCATAATTATGAGGATGGAATATTAGTTCAGTATTGGTTTATTATTGAATAATTTGTCATTTTCAAATATTTTAATTTTGCTAAATTCACTGTGGTATACATGTGCATAAAAGCATAGAAATGTGTCACGTTAGCCTGTTATTTATCAGATCTATGTGCCACTAGGTGCTGCGCTGCAAGGTGGCATGGTTTGGGTGAGGCTTCTCCCATAATGGTTCGTGTGGTGGAGTGGCAGTAGTCCACGTGGCGATGTTAGGACAGTGTGACAACGTGGGTCTTAAGGAGCAGGGTGCTTCGCTTCACTCCGGCTTCCTGTCTTGCGCGTGCAGTTGCCTTCACCACTCTGCCACCATCTTTGATTATGTAGCGGTCCTACAATGTCCTAGAAGCTCCAGCATATTGAGTATTCCAACTCAGTTACTTTATTACAATACCAGATGACATACTACTAATAATGAAAAACAATACTATCATCTTAGTCACCAGAGTAAATTTCAAATCGTTAGCTCTTAAGATTTAGACACGTACAGATTGTCTTTATGCATGTTCTTATCCCAACCTACACAAATGTTATGGAATGATTGCTGGTTTTATACACAGATTGTGCTTATTATGAATCACATCTAAAACGCATTTACAAGTCTGTGGATTCATTGCTTGAAGTGCTGTAATTCACAGTTGTATAGGTCAGATTCTGGAATGGTCCCTAGTCCTCTTGACTGCTTACAATAATAAATTCCTCTATTTCTTATAAGACTATGATATTTATAATAAAACCCTGGTTTTGTTCATGGTTGCAATGTATAATCGTATATCTCTAAACAGCTTTTTCTTAAATGCATGTAGCAAAATTATATATTTATTATATATTTTAAATATATTTTATGTTTTAAAATGTTTGTGAGAGTCATGATACACTTATGTTTATTTCCATTGCATATAATCTTCCATTACATAATGCCTTTCGGACATTTGTGCATTTTACTGCTTAGAAGTACATTTAGAGTTGATTAGAACTTTAGATTTGGTTTTGTTTTACATTAGAGGCAGTGTACGTACTTTGAATTTTGAAAGTACATGAATCTTTGGGAGATGGAATAGACTTCAGTGAGAAAAACTTTGTGAAATCCCTGGATTTTACTGGTAAAATTATTTAGGTTCAAAAGCTCAGCTGACCTTAAGACAGGTACAAGCTCTAGGTGAGCTCTATGTAACCATAAACTTCTAAAGCAGAGACCTTTCTCTGGCTGTTCAACAGAGGAAGTTAGAGACTCAGAGCATGAAAAGGATTTGAAAAGCATTGCTGACTTGGAGTCGGGGAGGACCTGGTGGTGAGGACAGTGGGTGGCCAATGGAAACGAAGAACGGCCCCTGCTGCTGACACCAAGGCAAGACCACGGCCCTACAACCAGAGGAAAATGGATACTGGCAACCACTGAACTTACAAGTTCTTGCTGCCCGAAAGATAAACACAATCCCAGCGAACATCTAGATTTCAAGCTGCAAGATGCTCTGAGCAGAGAAGCAAGACAGACCATTCCAGAATCTGACCTATACAATTGTGAACTGTAGCACTTTAAGCAATGTGTTACATAGGAATAGATATATCATAATTTTTCTCTTATTATATATTTTAAATTGTTAGCTCCTAAGATTTAGACACGGTATAGATTGCCTTTATGCATGTTCTCATCCCAACCTACACAAATGTTATGGAATGATTGCTGGTTTTATACACAGATTGTGCTTATTATGAATCACATCTAAAACACATTTACAAGTCTGTTGGTTCACCTTACGTGTACATTTATGGAACATAAGTCTAGGTCTGAAATTGCAGATCGTAAGATGCAGATGTAATATCAAATCAACTCAAAAAGTGATCCAATTTGCTTGTCCACTATTACATCATTTGTATTTCAGTTGTTCTTCATTCTTGTTATTACATTTTAATTTTAACCATTTTGATGTTTGTAGTTGATATGAAATTGTATATTTAATTTGTAATTCTTTTGTTTCTTTTTTTTTTTTTGGTTCTGGGAATCAAGCAGATCTTGGTCTTGCCAGGCAGGCAATGTGCTACTGAGCTACATTCCCCACTTCACACTTTCCTTCTTAGCAATGAGTTTAGAAGTTATTTTACTTGTTTACTGACTGTCTCTACATGGGATTATAACGTTCCAAGATATCTATAAGATCTGTGTGCCACACTACCCACTCACACTGCTTTCTTCCCTCTGTACTCTGTTAGAAGGGTTTTGCTACCTTGCCTTTTTGGTATTTCTTTTAATTTTTACTACAGAGATAGATATTATATATACATAAAATTGCAAACACACAAAAGATATGGCATTCAATTGTGTTTTGTAAAACTTATTTTCTCGAAACATTACTCAGAGCCTGAAATAGGACACTGCACCATTGAAATCCTATGCTGGCTCCATAGAGTCATTTCAGAATCAGTCATTCATATGGATTCTAGGAGAAATGGAGATTTAACTTTATTTATAGTTTTACCACATAAATACACATAACTATAAAATACTTTTGGTTCTACATCTTAAAAACTTTATATAAATAGAACTACATACTAAGTGTTCTGTGAATATTTTGTTTTTGTATTTTAGGGAAGGGTGTACATGGTGTTCAGGGTCTCACTACTAGATCAGACTCATAGTGACCCAACTGTTTACAGCCCCCCCAAGAGCTGGGATTACAGACATGTGCCACCATGCCCAATCTGAATTGCTCACCCAGCGTGTCCTGGGGGCAGGGCCAGCACAGGGCCCTGGGGATCAAACCCCCACCCCTGCTTGCAGATGTTTTAATCTGCTGAGCTATTTGGCTAGCCCTACACTATGAATAATTTTGGTTGGTGTGTTTGTGCAGTTTATCTTTGTTTCTGTGAGTAGCTATATTTCATTCATACTGCTTATAATTTCATTGCATGAACATATTTTTCCCTCAATCGGTTGAAGGATATTTGGATACTTGCCAATTTGCAAACATTATGAACAGTGCTGCTATGAACCTGCTCATATCTTAACATATTTCTTTATAGAGACTCATTATATTAGCTGAATATGAACCTTTATTAATTATATGTGACAAAGATATCACCACCAAGGTTTTATCTTCTCTTGACACTGTTATTATTTATACTTAAATTTTCTCCCTCTTCAAATTTCATGCGCTGGTTAGTCTGCCAGCTGGTGGGCTTTGGGAAATGATCAGATCATGAGGGTTCATAACCAAGAATGTGCTTCTGAGACACTGGGAAGATTAGTGAAATACACTTCTGCATATGAACTTGCAGGATTCAGAGATTATAGGCTTGCAAATCAGCAAACTGAATGGGAAGATATAGCTTGATGTGGGTGGAATCATCTAATAGGATTGTAGCTTGGATGAATGGACAGAAAGAATGAAGAAATCAGCCTGCATTTTAAAAACTCCATTCTGCTTGAGCAGCCACAGCTTTCGATATGGCCATAATATGTGGACATCAGATTTCAGGGTCTTTAGCCTTCTGATGCGGACTCCCATCCAGGATTGCCCAGAGAACTTTGAGACCTGCATCCTCTGAACTTAAGACTTTAAGCTTGGACTGAGCAACTTAGTTACTCGATTGTGCAATGCCTGCATACAACTCTAGTATGCAGGGAGATGTTACAGATAATCCTCTTCCTGGTTACTAGCTTATCTCAAAACCCTCCGTGAATAATGGCATAACTGTCTATATGTATGTGCATGTATGTCCATAGATGTTCAGAGCAAGCCTCCACCTTGCATCCCTGCCCTATATGATTGCAGTGCAGTTGGGAAACAATGGCTAGATGACCTCGTTGAAAGGAGTAGATCATGGGAGCCTGAGCCTTGAACTGCAATCGATCCCTAGCCCCTTCCCCTCTGGGTTATTTTCCTCTGCTTCTTGGATGCTGCAGAATGCATAGCTGTCCTCCAGCATGCCCTTGGAACATGACGCTTCTGCCTTCCTGAAGGCCTAAAAGTGAGGAGGCCACACAGAGACCTTCAAAACCATGTACCAAGACAAGTCTTTCCCTCATGGAACTGTTTTCCTCAAATATTTAATCAGAGTAACAAAAATCTTACTAGCTCACTACCTTAGGGGGTTGGATATTATAGAAATAAATAAATATGTAAATCATTATGCCATGATGCCTATCTTTTTCTTTATGATAATTGTCACTTTGTCATTTTTCGGCATTATTTCTCTACCTCAATGTCAGTATAATAATTTTCTATGAAGTCCCTCACAAACATGCATGTTCCTTCTTTGACACACTTATATCTACAATTTATAGTTGACTTTTGAATAGTTTGTTGTTGTTGTTTTGTTTTTTATATTTAGCACAGGATCTACAGAGTTTCACTACACAGATTGGACTTGCAGTGATTCTCCTGTTTTCAGCTTCCCAAGCTCTGGGATTACAGGCACAGGTCACCATGCCCAGTCTCAGTCACTGCCTCATTGTACTCTGGGGGCAGAGCCAGCAAGGTAGATGGGATTGAACCCCTGAGCCCTGCGGCTGCCTAAGCAGATACTTTAATTCCCTGAGCTCTATGGACAGCCTGAGTAGAGATTGAAGCAGGATGCAGGTGTTGTTTCTTAGTACAAATACACATTTTTAAAAATCTACTCCTTAAAAGCTATTTTACCCTGATCTATAATTACATGAATCAATGGTTGATTTCCACATTCTTTATTCTATTTCATTAATAAAACTATTTCGGCATAGCTGCTGCATACTTTTACCTGATTCAGCTTCAACATAAATACTGCCATTTGGTAGAGAAAATTATCTCTTTTTCTTTTTTTAATAGCATCGTACCTCGGAACCAGGGATATAGCTCAGTAGCACAGCACCTGCCTGGTAAGTGAGAAGGCCTGGGTTTGATCGCAGTAATAGTATCTAGCATCCATATAATTTGCATCTTCACACAAATATTTTACATTCAGCTTATCACATTCCACATTCCACAAAACTTGCTTGGGGAGGATGGTCATCTTTATAATTTTTAATCTTCAGTCAGCATAGTCTTATACCAAAGTTATGTTTTCTTTATTTTTCCTCAATGATTTCTCTTTAATATTGTGTAGAGTGTTCATGTAATTCATTTGCTAAACTTGGTGGCAATTTATATGGTGTAGTTTTACTTTTTTAACTTCTTTATTATTTCTGAAATAGAATATGAAATTTAAATTCATGTATTAACTTTATATCTAATGCAGAACTTTTAATGACTCTTTAGTCTATTTTTGAATTGTCTGGGTTATTCCGCTTACCAAACCATGCTGAAAAGAATCAAAATATTGTTTTAGTTGTTCCTTTCTAGTTCTTCTGCATTTCACTTATTTCTCTTTAACTTATTTGCACTAGCCAGGTACTTTAGTATAGCAATGAATAGAAGTATTATTATCTTTTTTTATTTAATGTACATATTTGGTACAGGATCTCACTATGCATCTTGGACTCCTAGTGATCCTCCTGTTTTCACCCAACCCCCAGCACTGGGACTAGGCATGGGCTACCACACCCGGTCTTGCTGGTGGGTTCAGCACACCTAGGGGAACAGACTGCCCAACATGTGACACCAAGGATTGGGAATGAACCCTGGTCCCTGTGCTTCCCTAAGCAGGCATTTAGTCCACTAAGCTATCTTGTCGGCCCTAGAAGTATTATCTTAATGATCTGTTGTGCATACATTTATTGTAGTTCTCTGCCCTGCAAAAGCTGCTCATGTTATTTTGAGTAAACTGTTATTCAATCTCAAATGGCAAAAAGAAGTAGCTTTCTATTTAGTTGTAAAGTATAAATAAATTTTCCAAAATATTGTGAATTGCAAAAATATATAGTTTTTCTTTTCAATAAAATTTTGAAAATAAGCTGAATTTATTGGCTACTTTAATATCACCCAGTATGTTGGCTTCCTTTTTTTTAATGCTCATTAAAATATGACAAATAAGAGATTGTTTAAAGCCCTATTTTATACTTAAATGTAACAGAGGAAACTGAGACTTAGAAAAGTTTTAGAATCTTCAAGTTCAAATAATATCCTCAAGGTGAAGCATTGGCAGTAAAATTAATATCAGGGCATTCTCTCCCAACTATGATGATATCGTAAATCTCTAACTTTTAAAATGTAACTATGACACTTGTATATTCATGTACAAAGCGCCATGTAGCTCTTGGCTAGTGGATTAGTCAGCTTGTTTTTACTGGGCCCCCACGACTCACATGAATGATGAAAGGAAGCACAGATTAGTTTTGTTCCTGGTTTCATGGTTCTAACTGTGTAGGTGAAGTTGTGAAGGGGGCACAATTTTAATTATCCAAATTTTTTCTACTCTGTTTTCTTTGCCTGTGATTTTTAGTAGAAATCTTGCTAAAAGCATCCAGCATCCGGCAGTGTTCATGGCACCACAATACCTTTAATTTGCCTATGTCCAATAAATTCATCTGCCACTTTTAAATTCAACAACCCAAAAGTCTTAGGACTTAGGGAAAAGATAAATAAATTGATTTCCAATTTTTAATAGACCAGTTCTCAATAATGTCCACATTCCCAACTGTAACTTCAGAAGGCCTTTGCTGCTTATTCTCTTAATAGATTTCTAGTTTTCTGAGCTCCATTCAGAATAGCACATAACCCTCCACTTACAACATTGTAGAACTTCACTACCTAAAATTTCTTAGCCTTTCTGAGCTCCTCCCACAGAGCAATTCCTCTTAGTTTTCAACTAAAGTTCTTAACTCAAATCCATCCAATCACACTTGGTTAATCACTGCCAGTTAGAAAGTTCAGGAGAATTTTATTGGAATGATTTTACCAAGAAAATTACTTATCAGACCCTTTTCTACTCATGTGCCTTTATTGTCTTGGAGGTAATTTAGTTTATTGCACCTGTAAAAATCATTTTGATCTTTTTTATTCAACAATCTCCCATCTATGCCAACTTATTTATAGGCACTAAGATTATCTTAAGGTTTCTAATAACAAAAGTTATTTGGATTTCCTCTAGGATAAAGTTCCCATACAAACTGAAATTAATGCTTCATTATGTTGAGTAACATTCCTTATGGATGTATGTCACTAAAGAAGAGGATGTCATTATTTTATCTTAATTATTCTACAAGAGCTTAACTGGATATATAACTCGCCTTTTGCCATTGCATACACATAAAAATAGCTACACATCTGGGAAATAGTATTGTAAGAATGTTATGCAGGTAGATTAAGTAATTTTAATGCAATCGGTTTTATAAGAAGAGAATAGTAACAACTTAATGAAAATATATCTTTTTTCATCTGAAGTGGATGTTGTTATTGACACATCCCAATTCCCCAATTAGAATTCTAATTTTACCAAGAACTTGTTCCCTCATATGATGGAATGACTGACTGTACATTCCAACCCTGTGTTAAAGGGTGGACTTGTTTTTTTTATTTTTTTTATTTTTGTTTTGTTGAAGTACAAATACCAATGAGACAGTTTTAAGATACCTTGACAAGATGGATTTGATAAATTAATACATTGAAAACTGTTTTCATAATGTTTTGGTATCACAGAAGGTGCATACATGATATTATACTTACAGACATTATTATACCGTATGTCTCTATCAGTAAATTAAGAGAGTGTAGCTGTTTGTGTATCTTATTTTTTTATACCTGAATTACATCAAAGATTCAATAACTAATACTCTCTACCTTGTTATTTTCCTAGTGGTTGTCCATAGTACTAGAAGCCGATATAATATCCTGTCCAACCACCATTACTGCAAATCTTGCCTCTCATAGAATTATGTAAAAGCACAGCATTATCTATCCCAACTCTGCTGTCTATACGCACACATTATGATTCTTCCTTTCTATACCCCTTCCTTTGTCTACACCTGTCAAAGGTGGGCACTCCATTGTCATTCAACTAATTTAGGTGCCTGAACTCAACAACACAATCCAACACAGTCCAGCATTCCACAACAATAGTGAGTTTTCCAAAGAAATTGTCGATCATAGCCATTTGCAGCTCAACTTATTATTATGGCCCCGTGATGTATACTTCATTTTTATACTTTTCTGCTGGATGGTTAAGACCTAGATAGAACAAGACCTATATACCAACACATGTACTTTATGTTTCTTATGAGATCAGTGAAGACTCCTCAGGGTTTATACTTATTCTGTAGATCCTTTGTCTGTGTCATCCATGTGGATGAGTCGTGGCCAATGCTTGGGGGCCTGCTGGTTAGCTCAGTTGTTTAAGGGCCTGCTTATGCAAAGGGTGGACTTAATTGTGCTCACTACATTGGTCTCTTTAAATTTCTAACAAATCTCATCCGTGTAAGTGAGCTACTACACTCTGAAAGACCATAAAAGATATATTAGTACGTTCTAGAAGAAGATTATATTTTTTAAGTAGGCAATGGATGACACATTGTCCCTGAAGATTCTGAATGTCCTCTGTGGAGTGCCTCTTGTACCTTGTGATACCATAGGTAGTTTGTGTGATGCTCTCTTGTCAATGTACTGCACAACACTGGGTATAACAGGTTCACATTGCTCACAAGAGCCTTCTTGTCTATAAGAGCCTAATAAAATATTTTACGAAGCAAAGATCAGTGTACTTATAAGGATGGATCCATATGCAGTGATTACGTGACAAGCCCCAAAATAAATAGGCTGTATCTTTCTTATTTGCTAGTGTGATTCTTTGCAGTTTTTATTCAAAAATGTGCCCCACTTTTACTAAATATCTTATTTCACAATGCATAAAAAATGAAAACATTTTCTGACCAGGATTTTTACACTGACACCTTATAAAAAGAGTATTTTAAGCTACAAATAATTTCTAGAATTCAGCTAAGAGTTGATGGCCTGAGATTTTGGGGAATATAAAAGGTGATAAATATAATGTAGTTGAATAACAGTTAACTTCTTTGTAGCTTGGATTTTCAGAATCTAATAAATAATCTTGTAGAAGTAAAATATTTTTTGCAGTTTAATTTTTATTTTTTAATAAAATTTTATTGAAAAATTAACAGCAACAAGATAGTTTCAAAACCATTTATTAGGACAGTTTCAATAATTTATACTTTGCATATTGTCTTCTTAGTGGTTATTCATTGTACAAGATGCAGAAATGATTCCCATCCACAAACACTATTATAACAAATCTTTCTATTCATTGCATTAAGAGAAAGTAGCTGTATATCTATCCTATTTTGAATACACAGATGCAAAATGGTCCTTCATTTGTATCCCACTTTATGTGTTTGGTTTTGTCAGAGAAGGGTATTACATTGTCATTTAACTGTAGGTATGTGCATTCAGCAAAACTTACAAAAGAGTCCAGTAGTCTATAATAATAGTAAGTTTTCCGTAAGACTGGCAATATCAGAAGTTGTTGACTTGAGCTCTTACAGCTCAGCATATTAATATGGTCTACTTTTTATACTTCGTTTTTATACTTTTCTGCTGGATGGCTAAGGCCAAGATAAAGCAAGACCTATACAACAAGAAATGTAACTTTCATATCTGACAAGGTCAGTCAATTCCCTCAGAATTTAGCCTGAAACCTGTACCACAGTTTGTAGATCCTTTGCCGGTGTCAGCCATGTGGATGAGTCACAGCCATTGCTTGACCAATTTGCTGTCTGTGAAAGCCTGAGAGAATGTTTTCTCTCCATGTGACTCTCCTAGGCACACTCTATATCATCAATCATTTTCCTCTGTGGCTGCTAATCTCCTTGATCAGAAAATTTGGGACACATCTGAGTTACATGATGTTATAGTACAGGTTATCCCATTTCCTGAGTACTCCCTGACCCTGAAAAGCCAAGGCCAAAATTTTGGCTACCCTTGTAACCTTTCTTTTTCTCCAATTTTTGGTCTACAACCTTAGGTTGATAACCCTCCGGAAGTGTATTATTACCCTAAAACATAGTTAGTTGACCTTAACCTCACTATCTGTCTGAATATTAAACATCTTAAGCATACCATGGAACAGGTATTTTGCATCAAGTATTCATATGTTAAATTTTAAGTCCCTAAAGAATATGAAGAAAAAAGTTAAAAAATAAAAAAGATATTTAAGAAAATAGGAATAAACAATTACATATTTTTACATAGAGATTTAGAAATCTAACCATATACAACACTGTACCAGGACAGTCCTATAACATTTTCTTTTCTTCTCTCTTGTTTTCATTTATTACTCTTTTTTTAAAACAAATGTTTACTTGAGAGAGAGTATGGCAATAATTGATTTGATATGACAAGCAGCACATATTTAGAAGACCAGAATTACAGGCATTCCAAGAATGACCTTACTATTACACATTGCTATCTTTAAGCAGTTGCTTAGTTCACAGGTATCGGCATATATAGTTAGTCAGGGTGAGAATCCTACCAATTAACTGCTACTTTTAAAAACCTGCTGAAGATTCTCAGGGTCATTGCTTTAACCATCTTGTGTGTATAAATGTATCGCTTTGCTCCTGTCATGGTTCATAGCTTTTCTCCTTGTCCTCTCTTTTTGTTGTCTAATCCTTAAGTTCTCACTTTCTTTTTAATTGTGTTATAACTTTCTATTCTTATTTCTTCTTTTGAGTTCTTACACTAGGGAGACTATATGATATTTATGCATGTAGGTCTGATTATTTCACTTATGAGTGTACGTTCAAGCGGCATCCACTTTATTATAAAAGCGTTGAGTTTATCATTCTTTATAGCTGAGTAATACTGCATTCTATAATAATGCCACATCTTTCTCATCCATTCCTGGATGGGATGGGCATCTTGGTTGTTTCCAAGATTTGGTTATCACAAATTGTGCTGCTATAAACATAAGTGTACATGGATCACTATGATATGACTTTTTCAGTTCCTTTGGGAAAATTCCCAGCAAGGGTATAGCTGGATTGAATGGTATTTCCAGTCCTAGTTTTTTAAGGAGTCTTCACACTGATTTCCATGATGGTGACACCAGTCTACATTCCCACCAGCAGTGGAGAAGGGTTTCTTTTTCCCCACAGCCTCTCCAATATTTGTTGTTGGTTTATTTTTTCATGATAGCCATTCTTTCTGGGGTGAGTTGGTATCTCAGTGTTGTTTTAATTTGCATTTCATAAATGCAAATGGCTAGTGATGTGGAGCATTTTGATATATTTATTCATTTCTTTAATTTCATTCCCTGAGAAGTGTGTGTTCATCTCAGATGCCCATTTCTGGATTGGGTATCTAAAGTTTGGGGGCTAATATTTTTTAGTTCTTCATAAATTCTCTAGAGCAGACCTTTGTCTGAGTGCTTATTAGCTAAGATTTTTTCCAAATTTGTGTGTTGTTATTTCACTTTTCTGGTAATTTCTTTAACATGCAAAAACATCTCAGTAAAAGGAGATCCTATTTATTGATTCTTTTAAGTATTACCCATGCAATTTGATTCTTCCTCATGAACTCTTTTCCTACCTCTATAACTTCAAGAGTTCCTCCTACTTCTCTTCCAGGAGATTGAGTGTTTTTGTTTTAATATTTAGATTCTTAATCCATTTTGACTTTAGCTTTGTGCATGTTGATAGATCTGGGTCAAGGTTTAGTTTTCAGCATGTAAAGATTCAGTTTCTCTAGCACCATTTGCTAAAGAGATTATCTTTTTTCCATGTTTGGCCCCTTTGTATAAGATTAGGTGGCTGAGTGTGTTTGCATCCAGCTGTAAAATATTTCCAGATTGGAAAATATTTTGAATGGCTATCAAAATAGCTAGGCAGATTAAAACACTTGGAGGTAGGCACAAGAGCTAGCCTGCTTTGTCAGCCCTACCCCTGGGCACACTTAGATAGAAATTGAGACTGGGCATGGTAATGCATACCTGCAATCCCAGGTCTTCATAAACAGGTGGATCACTATGAGTCTGATCTAGTAGTGAGACACTGAACACACTGTAGACCCTACTCTAAAAATACAAAAAGAAAGAATTTTTTTAAATATTTGAGACACTCTTGTGCTCAGAATGAAAATATTTATTCTTCAGCAGCTTATTATGTTAGTCTTTACAAAGATTTATGGAAATTGTAACTTGTTTCATTTACTATGCTAGAAATGTTCATAGGCATTGCACTCTTTAATCATTATGAGCACACTGCCTAAATTTTATTTATTTTATAGATAAGAAAACTATTTCAGAAATTTCATGTTCAAAAGCAAATAGTAGCATAAGCAAAATTTGAAATCATACCATGAATTTTAAGTCCAACGTGCTGTCAAAGATATTACATTAGGTATTAGTACAGGTAATAGGTAAACAATCAAGAATTTTTAAGTGCCTACTGTATGACAAATACTGAACTGAGCAGAAAAATAAAATGTTTTTCTATCAAAAGATATGATTAATTTAAGGCAAAAATTTAATTTCTAAATTCAATTATTTTAAACAGACTTTTTAAAATACTGGTACACAATAATACACATGCACTGGAATAGATAGGTAAGGAGATAAATAGATGGATAGACAGATAAATAGAGATATATTCTTTTCTATGTGGATTGGTTAGTAAGTATTTTTTTTCCAATTTACTTTATCATTAAAACTGCCAAATAATCAATAATGCAATGATATTAGTGACAACACAAATTTCATGTTATATGAAAAATGATAACTTTTAAATAAATTAGGTAAGAGGGCAGGAGATTCCTCAGTAAAATAAGCACTTCCTTGGCAAGCGCAAGGGCCTGAGTTCAATCCCTGGCTCTGCCAAAAAATATGTACATAAATAAAGAAAGTGTGTATATGTGAGACAGAGACAGAGACAAAGAGATCAGAGAATGCTCTGATGAAATTTTATTGTAGAATATACCCTTCAACAAGTAATTACTTTTCCAACATATGTACATATCATAGAAGAGCAAAGAGTCTCATATTTTATTATTTATTTATTTATTTATTTATTTATTTATTTATTTATTTATTGCAGTACCAGGGATTGAACTCAGGACCCTGTGCTTGCCAGGCAAGCACTTATTTTACTGAACTATCTCCCCAGGCCGAGAGTCTCATACTTTTGTCCAATAGGTATTGTGTCAGGACAGAGTTGCACTATGGCTGGAAAATTGTACAAGTGATGGGAAATTTTCCCTCAGCCCCTGAAACTTGGCTAAAATGGACTGACACTTGGCCAATTAATAGGAGAAAAAACATCCAAATTCACTGAGCATACACAGGCACATGGGAGCCATGCAAAATATAAGTGGGCCAGATGTTAGAAGCTTAAAGACCACAGGAAAGATGCAGCAATGCAGAAAGTTATTTAGAGCCTCACATGGAAAGCCAGGAAAGAAACACACTGGTGACAGAGGATGTTTTTGTGTGAAGATGACGTCTACTAAGGCACAGTCCTTACAAAAAATGGATGACAAATCTGTTGACTTCTTATAACTTCTGTTTAAGTCTCATATCTTTGCTGTAAGAAACAAAGACCCATGTTCTTACAAGGACAGTTTCACATGCAATGGTTTTGTGACAAGCCCAAAAATGACTTGACTGTAACTTTCTTATCCACTAGTGTAATTCATTATAGTTTTTATGTTCTACAAATTAATTATACAAATCGATAGTATGGTCTAAATGATATTTATAACAGCAGTTTAGTCTGATTACAGCTAAAAAATGTGACATTCATTGACTGAAACCAGCTAGGTTTGTGTAAGAACATTCTGAAGTTCAAATGATGACAAAAGATATAATAGCACATTTCTCAGAAAGCATGTGATTAAACAACAAAGCTTTGTACATTTTTTCTTACCTAAAGATAAATGATACATTGGAAGTTGAACATTACATGAGAAGCAAAAAATATATGTAAAGAACAAATTAAAAGATGAAAGACGAAAAGAGGGATAAGATTTCATTAAAAGGGGAAAGAATCTAGAAATGCAGGGAAGGAAAAGAGAGGAAAATAAAAAGGAATAAAAAATGGAATTAAGATGTGTTGTGTTTGTATTAACTTCACACAAGAAACACAAACAATATTGATGGCAAACATGTACTAATAAAAAATTATAAAAATAAAACATGGCTGAGAAGTACTCAATTACATATATAAAATATGCACATACACACATAATTATTCATTCATTCATTGATAGGTATTCAGGCTATTTCTAAGATTTATTTTTTTATTTTTCTTTTATTGAAGTACAAATATCAATGAGATAGTTTTAAGATACCTCGACAAGATGGATTTGATAAATTAATACATTGCAAACTGTTTTCATAATTTTTTGGTATCATAGAAGGTGCATACATGGTATTATACTTACAGGCATTATTATGCTGTATGTCTCTTATCAGTAAATTAAGAGAGTGTAGCTGTTTGCGTATCTTTTTTTTTAATTTTTGTTTGATTGAAGTACAGTTATCAATGAGACAGTTTTAAGATACCTTGACAAGATGGATTTGATAAATTAATACACTGAAAACTGTTTTCATAATGTTTTGGTATCATAGAAGGTACATACATGATATTATACTTACACACATTATTATACTGGATGTCTCTTATCAGTAAATTAAGAGAGTGTAGCTGTTTGCGTATCTTATTTTTTATACCTGAATTACATCAAAGATTCAATAATTAATACTTTCTTCCTTGTTATTTTCCTAGTGGTTGTCCATAGTACTAGAAGCTGACATAATATCCTGTCCAACCACCATTAGTGCAAATCTTGCCTCTCAGAATTATGTAGAAGCACGGCGTTATCTATCCCAACTGTACTGTCCATACACACACATCAAGATTCTTCCTTTCTATACCACTTCCTTTGTCTACACCTATCACAGATAGGCACTCCATTGTCATTCAATTAACTTATGTGCTGGAACTCAACAACACAATCCAACAGAGTCCAGCATTCCACAACAACAGTGAGTCATCTGAAGAAGTTGTCTACCATAGCCATTTATAGCTCAACTTATTATTATGGCCTCATGATGTATACTTCATTTTTATACTTTTCTGCTGGATGGTTAAGACCTAGATAGAGCAAGACTTATATACCAACACATGTACTTTATGTTTCTTATGAGGTCAGTGAAGTCCTCTCAGGGTTTATCTTGTAGTCCTGTACTTTATTCTATAGGTCCTTTGTCTGTGTCATCCATGTGGATGAGTCACAGCCAATGCTTGACCAGTTTGCTCTCTGTGAGAGCCTGAGAGAAAGTTTTGTCTCCATGTAGCTCTCATCAGGCACACTATAGAACTTTGATCTCATTCCTCTGTGGCTCTATAATCTCCCTGTTCAGAAAATTTGGAGCTCAACTGAGTTTTATGATGTTGCAGTACAGGTTCTCTTATGTCCTTTGTCTTCGCTGACCTTGAAAGGCTAGGGCCGAAGTGTTTACTGGCCTTGTGGCTCTTCTATATCTCCAACTTAGATCTGTGAACATTGGTTGCTAACCATCCAGAAGAAAAGCTGATTAGTATCCTGCGGCATATGCCATTCACTTTGCCTTATCTGACTCAATTGATTTTAGTTGTTGTTGTATGTTTGTCTGTCCTGTTTAGTGGGTTCCTTCCAATCTCATTCATGCAGTTCTGGTCATTGTGGTCTCTCTCTAGAACATCTTTCAGCAGCCTGTGAAGGGATGGCTTTGTCATCATGAAATTTTTTAGTTGTTTTTTGCCATGGAAGTATTTCACTTCTCCATCAAACTTAAAGAGAGTTTTGCAGGGTATGATAGTCTGGGCTGGAATTTGTTTTCGTGTAGGACTTGAAGAACTCTGTTCCATGCTCTCATTCCCTTCATTGTTTGTGTAGAGAAGTTGGCTATAATTCTGATGTTTTTTCCTTTGAATGTGAGCTACTTCTTCTCTCTAGTACCTTTCAGTGTATTATTTTTGTGTTGGATTCCTGGGATCTTAACTAGTATATGTCTCTGTGTGTTTCTACTTGGGTTGAACTTATTTGATATTCTGTATACTTCATTGACCTGAATGTTGTATTGTTTCCTCATATTTGGGAAGTTTTCTGCAATTATTTCTCCCCAAATTCTTTTTATGTCATTTGTATTGA
>PVKA01001358.1:109030-149450 GCA_004027165.1 Ctenomys sociabilis | reverse complement strand
GCAGATACTACTTATAGTGATCTTCCTGATTTCAGCCTCCTAAGTGTTGGAATTACAGATGCATGTCACCACGCCCAGTCTCATTGATGTCTCAGTGCACCCTGGGGGCAGGGCTGGCACACTGTGTGGTGCTGAGGATTGAACCTTGGTCCCTGCACTTGCCTAAGCAGGTGCTTTAGTACACTGAACTATCTGGTCGGCCCTCCAGGGCCCTTCCTTGCTGTGGTTCTGCATTGTGTGTCCTGAGCCCCGTGTGGCCATAAAAGCTGATGTGCTAGCTTGATGCCAGCTTGGAGTTCTCTCACCTCTCACGGTGCCTGCTTTAATTTTGATTATGGTTTCTATGGTTTGTCCTTACTTTGTTGTTGTTTGAGACAGGGTCTCCCTATATAGTTCAGATTATCCTGGAACTCTCTACATAGGCCAGCTGGCCTTGAACTCATGCAATCCTCCTGCCTTAGCCTCCCAAGTGCTGCTATTACAAGGCGCGCATCACTATGCCCAGCAGAATTTGTTAGCAGAGAGGATCTTCATAATGTCTTGTCTACCATATGTTGTCAAAGAAATGTATAACCCTGTCTACAAGTCCACCACAAATACCCTTACTAAATAGAAAGTCAATCCTATATTTGCTTCACCCCTGGCCTTTAATAATCTGTATTAGGGACAGTTTCTACAACACAGATATATCCCTGACCTCTGGTGACCTGTCTGTAGTCAGCCTCAGTGGTGTCTGGACATTTTTCTGCATAGGGTATATGGTGGGAATTTTGGATTTTGGTTGGGGCTTTTCTCCAAGTTTCTCTGGGTTTTCCCTGTTGTCTGAAGTGATGTGCTCCAGAAGAGAAGTCTCAGAACTCTGCAGGCTTCAGATTCAAGCTGTCTCAGTAGTTCTCCTAGTTTCCAGGCTCATCTTGCCTTTTAAATGGAGCTCTAATGCAAATCGGACTCAGTCTGCAGTCATTCTGTGAGCCCTAGACCCTTTCTGCCTAATTTCAGTCTCTTTTTTAACATGCCTGTTTCTCTTTCAGTGTATTTACTAACTCAGGCTTTTCTCCCTAAGGTCTCTGCCTGATTCAAGAGTGGCCTTCAGTTTACCAATGCCCCTATCAGCAGCAGGCTCTCTGGAGCTCAGTCCTGTCTGTCCCACCCACACTGGTGCGGGTCCCCTGGCGGGTGTGTTTGGGACAGCTGGATCTGCAGCTGGCCTGGGCTTGTGCAGTCACCCACACTCCCACGTGCCGGCTGTTTCTGTCCCTCCAATCGCACCTGCTCCACAGTGTGCCTGCACAGTGTCTGCAGTCCTGGTCCTGCTGTGCACAAGGGCCGCTCACCTTGACTGAGCCTTCAGCTCGGTGGCCAGGATGGGGCAGCACAAGGGGGGCTAGTGATGTTCCTCTTACTTCCCCCTCTTGACTTCCCTTAAGATACACAGATATCACTATGTAAGAGAAACATGAAAACATTTCGTTTGTTTGTAAATCCCGTATGTTAGGGCCAACCAGACAGCTCAGTGGACTAAAGCACCTGCTTAGGCAGAGTGCAGCGGCCAGGGTTCCATCCCAGATGGGCCATGCTGGCCCCGCCCCCAGGATGCGCTGAGAAGGCAATTGAGACTGGGCGTGGTGGCACACATGTGTAATCCCAGCACCTGAGAGGCTGCAAACAGGAGACTCACCAGGAGTCCATTCTCCTTAGTGAGACCCTGTCCTAAATACATTTTTTTTAAAAAACCATGTTTCCAGGTATAGTAATGCACCTCCATAATACCAACACATAGGAGGGTCACCGTGAGTTCAAGGCCATCTTGGACTGCATAGTGAGACCTCCTTACACCCCTCAATCCTTTACTTTAAATGAAACACCCCTTAATACTTGCTATAACAATTCTACTGTGACTCCTTGTTACTATGGTAATAATTCCAACGTAATCTTTTATTTATTGAGCAGTTACTGTGTGCTAGGACACTAGGACTTATGCTGATAAATTGTTTAATTCTTACAACAGCCCAATGTCATATGAGATGTTATTATCTCCATTTCATAGACAAGGACAGGAAATTCAGAGATGGTAAGTAACTTAGTCCAGGGGCGTGGCCCAGATGAGTCATGCTACAGACTTCTCTTCTGTGAGGAGGATGTCCTGATTTCCATGCATGAGCTTTCACAAGGCCAGACCTCAGCTCTACACTGTAAGGCAGCCACTGGGAAATGTACAGGTTCGCAGCCACGCCAGGGGACTGACTGACTTAGGGTTTTCTGTGTGAGTTCTTTTAGAACTAGCTCATGAATCATTAGAAAATAGGTCTCTCTTTGTAGATAAACCTTGCTTTTTAACCCTATCCTAGAGTATAAACTGATGTGGAGTGAAATCTATTTTAGAAACATCTGCAACTGGGACATATCTACTCATGTAGAAATGCTACACTTCCTTTGTCTCTCACAGATGTCACATTTGCTTGGAAAGTGTTGCTGATGTCAACTGGAGCTAGTTGTATCAGTGAGGATCCAGTTCTGGTCCTCCATAATCCTTCCTTCCCTCCCTCCCTTCTTTCTTTCCCTCCTTCCTTTTTTTCTTTTGAGATAGGGTCTTGCTATATAGCCCTGGCTGGCCTTGAACTTGTGGCGGTCCATCCTCCTGCCTCACTGAGTGCTAGGATTACTGGTGTGCACCACCACACCAGGCTCCTCTGTAGTTCTTAAAGCTGCCACACATTGTACCAATTGTGCATTTAGGTAGGTTGTGGGAAGCCCCTGTTCCTATTCAAGGAAAATAGATCATAGTGCTGCTTCCAAGTAAATGGAAACAGCTCTCCCTGCTAAATGTAACTTATCCAACAACATATTAAGCATCACTCTTTAAGTGCTTACGTTTTTCTTCCAGTTAAGGGTCAAGTTCCAAGCATCATCTTAGTTGGCTGCTTACATTTAACTGAACTCTACTGAGTAAACAGTAATAATCAAAAAATAGCAGTGTTGCCATAGCAACCAAGATCTAGACCACTTGTTTTTCCCTTTTGCTCATAAGGCTCCTCACCCAATAAGCCAGGATATGAAACAAATCCACAGAAACCTCCTATGTGAAATGAAAGTGTAAAAACTGTTTGGGGGAAAAACATTTTTAAATGACTGCAAAGTGTTTCAGAAAGGCTCCACAAGACTCTGAGAGCAGTGGATCTCTGGGTGCCTTTCCTCCCAGCCCACTTCACTGTCTCCTCTTCCTTGTTTCCTAGCACGCAGCAGGGTCAGTGAATCCTACTCCTCGGTTAGCTCTGGGTTGAGCCAGATAGGTCCCCGTAGTTTTTCTAGGTGTACAGGGGTCAAATTCTGGTCCTTTTGGGCTGGATTGAAGCTCTGTGACAGAGTGTGCTTTGTGCATGCAAGGCCCTGGGTTCCATCCCCAGCAGCACACACACACACACACACACACACACACACACACACACACACACACACATGCACATACTTTCACGGGGCTATAACACATGGTTATAATCCTACTCCTTTGGGAAGCTGAGGCAGGAGGATCCCTTAGTGAGATTCTGTCTCAAAATTTAAAAAAAGGAAAAAAAAAAGTTAAAGGGCTAGCAGGGTGTACTGTAGTTCAGTGAGAGCTCTTGGATTGAATCTCTAGTACCAGTGGGGGGAGTGTGGAGCTTGTGGCTTAGCTCAGTTACTTCAGCGCCTGCTTGGGCAAACCCAGTCAGGCACAGGGGACTGCAGTTCGATCCCCGGCTCCACATGCCTTACCAGACCACCCCCCTTAATGCATCCTGAGCCAGCCAAAAAAAAAATCCTTCTAGTACCAATGGGCAGAAAATATGATCCTTTTGCTTGTTTACTTCTTTGTGGCAAAAGATAAAACCAGCTTGCTTTAAATCAACCTTCAGTGAAAGCCTTGCTCTCACAGCAAATAAGAGAATTGTGAAGCACTTCATGACCTAAGACAGCGGTTGCAAGACATTGATTACCAGACTCATCGAGAGAGGCCTTCCGGGCCCCTGGCCTTCCTCCAATCAATGCTAAATCTGTCACTGATCCTAAATATGGCAAATAATAGGAATATGAAAATCATGTTAATTAAGAAAATTAATGGGTAGAGAGAATTGCATATGTTTTCGCTGCCATTTGCTTCACTCAGTGACTGCAGAGCCCCGGTCCTTGTCTGGGTTTTCCTGACTGGAAAACAGGACGTTGTGGAGGTAGGCGTCTGCCTTGCCCTTGGATCCAGCTTGGTGCAGAGCTCTTCATTAAATGGAGCTGAAGTCCAGTGTCATCACCTTCTAGTAGTGATAAGCTGACACTGTGAGTGTTGTTTTGTCTGGGGAGATTTGCCATTAAAATGGACCTTGCATCTTCTAATCCTCATATTTCTTTAATTCTTCCTTTTAAGAGACCAAGGGGGCTGGGGAGTAGCTCAGCAGTCTAAAGCACCTGCTTAGGCAAGCAGCAGGGATTGACATTTCATCCCCCACACCACATGCTGTGCCAGTCCCACTGCTATGGCAGGCTGAGCCTGCCACCAAGTCCGGATGTGGTGGCACACACCTATAATCTCAATGCTGGGGCTGCTGAAAATAGGAGAAGCAGTATGAGCCCAAGCTGCATAGTAAGATCCTGTACAAAATACATAAATTAAAAAAAAAAAAAGACCAATCAGGAGATAAGTCAAAGAAAAGTCAGGCAAAGGTGTTCTCCTTTTAATTCATTTTGTATGTGGTTATAAAGAAGTGAGATAAGGTAAAGTAAGATATGCCAGTCCTGTAACCCCAGCACTTACAGGAGGCTGGGGCAGAAGGATCCCAAGTTCAAGCCCAGCCTTGGTAATTTAACAACTCTGTTGGACCATATCAAAAAATAAAAGAGGACTAGAGATGTAGCTCATCATGAAGGCCATGGGTGCAATCCCCACTCCTGGGAAAAAGAAGATAAGAGAGAAAAAAAAATCTATAGAAAAATTATAAGAAATGTGGGGCCAGGGAGATGGCTCAGTAGAATAAGCTCTTCTCTGGCAAGCACAAGGGCCTGAGTTCAATCCCTGGTTCTGCCAAAAAAAGAAAAAAAAAAGGTAAGAAATATGAGTAAACATTTCACAGAACAGGAAGCCCAAAGGGCTCATAAGTGTGTGCAAAGCAGCTCTGCCACATTAGCTCCCATGAAATGAGAATTCATCTGAGGAGATACAGTGTGCAATATCTGCAAATAATAGGGTTTGGCAACAATGTGGAGAAACAGGCAAACAGTGCTGGTGGGAGTACAATTTCTACAACCCCTTTGGAGAGGAATTTGGCAGGATCTCCTAAAATTGAAAATGTGCATTCCCTTCAACTCAGTAATTCTACTTCTAGGTGTATTTCTAAAGAAAGATACATGGGCACAGGAGGAATATCTCAGGAAGCTCACTGAGGCTTTGTTTATAAGAGTGAAAAATTTGGTACAATCTACATGTCTACCAGCAAGAGAATGAATAGAGAATAAATGTTTCTATATTAGAATACTATTAATAGTTATCTATCTACAGTGGCATGAATTAAAAAATTATAAAGTTGGATGCAAAACTTTGTATAATGAAAGCAGGATAACTTTAGATATAGAAACTAATTTTTTTTTTTTTTTTTGTACAGGGTCTCACTACGCAGCCCACACTCATACTGATCTTCCTGATTTCTGCCTCCCTAGTAGAAATTTTTTGAAAAAGAAAAATGTGAATCTTTGCCTATTGAGGCTTGGCATGGTGGCACAAACTTGTAATCATAGTACTTGGGAGGCTAAGACAAGAGAGTCATTGCAAGTTTGAGACCAGCTTGGGCTACAAAGTGAGTTCAAGGTCAGCTTAAACCTTTTAGTGAGACCCTCTCTAAAAAAAACAAAAAACAAACAAACAAAAAAAAAACCCTTTGTATATTTGAAGCAAATTGCCTGGCTTCTGTGTGTTAGCCTGCCAGTAAGGGACTAAAATTTCTGATCTGGGAACTCAACCTGAAGTCAAGCAGTCAAATCAGTTGGTCCAAGGGTGAGTAAGAGGTGACAGGAGATGTGAGACCCATCATGGGCCCGATGGAGATGTTCTGTCCACCTAAAAAGATGTTCTTAGTGTGGTGGACCTCTTCTCAGGGGACAAAGGACTCATAGTTGAGAGGCCTGAGGTCCCCAAACAGAGAGGTTTTCCAACCCACAAAAGTCTAGGGTTTGCTCTGGGGCCACTGTTCAGTTGATCAGGGTGGACCACATGAGCTAGCAAGACAAGTAGCTGGCCTAACACTATGCAGCTTGGACAGGTCTCAAACTCACAGTGATCATCCTGCCTCAGCTTCCCAAGTGGTTGGATTAGGCTTTTCATGCACTCCCCTATTCCTTCTCTACTGCATGCCTCTGCCCAAGGAATAGCTGAATAATCCCCAGAGAGTTATTTAGCAAACATCTGTGTTAATGTAAGTAGGGTGGATTATTGGGCCACGGAGGAGGGATAAGGCTATCCAGTTTAAAAAAATAATTCAGGCTGGCAAGATAGCTCAGCAGACTAAGCACATGCTAAGGCTTTCACAGAGACCAGGGCTTGATCCCAGCACCACATGCTATGCCAGCCCCATCCCTGGGCACGCTGAGCTGGCCATTGGCCACTGAGATCAGGCATAGTGCCACATGCCTGTAATCCCAGCACTGGGGAGGCTGAAAACAGGAAGAGTCTGAGCTATGTAATGAAACCTATACCAAATACATTAAAAAGAAAAAAAAAAAAAAAAAAAAAACAGTAGCCAGGTGTGGTGGCTCAGGAAGCTGAGGCAGGATCAATGCAAGTTCCAGATCAGCCTGAGCTACAAAGTGAGTTCAAGGCCAGCCTGAACTACATAGTGAGCCCCATCTCAGAAAAGACTAAATAAATAAATATAAAACCAGAGAGTACAAATCTCACCTCCTAAATGGTTAAGTAGAGAAAAAAAAAAGTGGAAAAAGGCAAACACTTTACAATCTCTTACCTCATTTTTTTTTTTTTTTTCTTTTTGAGACAGGGTCTCACTATGCAGTTCAGGCTGGCCTTAAGCTCACTTTGTAGCTCAGGCTGGTCTCGAACTCACAACAATCCTCCTGCCTCAGCCTCCCGAGTGCTGGGATTACAAGCATGCGCCACCACGCCTGGCATCAATCTCATTTTGTTTTTTTTTTCTTTTTTTTTTTTTGGCAGAACCGGGGCTTGAACTCATGCCCTTGCGCTTGCCAGGGAAGCGCTTATTCCACTGAGCCATCTCCCCAGCCCCATCAATCTCATTTTGATGGAGTTAAAGTAAGAATGATCTTAGTGGGACTTCCAAACATGAAACAAGTAATTCCATACAAGCCACAGAAATCCCAGTTCATGTCTCACAAAGTGTAAGAATGAAGTCATAGATAAAATGAGGAAGTTAACAGTATTTATTGCAAATTTTCCAAACTACTTTTTTTGTTTGGGACTTAAATGGATAAGCAGAATGAGGAAGAAGTCATTTACTCTGCTGGCCAAGTTAAAGAGAATGAATTAAAAGGAAACCAGTTATTTGGCATTTCTACTGTTTCTCAAAGCAAGCCTGGAGGTAGGGAGGAATCTTCAACTAAAAGGAAGAGTCCTGAATCCAGGCATAGTGACACAAATCTGTAATCCCAGCTCTTAGAGAGCTGAGGCAGGGGGATCAGCCTGGACTGCATAGCCAGACACTGTCTCAAAAAACTGAATGAACGAATGAAATGGTACTCATCCTAACTTTCGTTGTGCTTCCTGAGCTTACTTTTGCATCTTTGAAACATTTTTTTTCCCAGTACCAGGAATCAAACTTGGGACCTTGTGCCTTCCTGACAGGTGCTTAAGCCACTGAGCTATCTCCCCACCTACCTTTGTATTTTTAAGCTTCTCTAGCTGTATCACTTAAAATAGTTCTTAATGGGCCAGGGAGAGAGCTCAGCTGCATAAGCACCTGAGCACTTGCCTAAGCACAAGGTCCCAAGTCTGATCCCTGGTACTCCAGCTCTTAATTTGGTGAGTGTGCTATTTTGCTATCTTTTATGCAGATGACTCTATCTTAGGCTTCCCTGGCTGCCTATTTATAAAGCTAACTACACTGTCTATTACACTCTGTTACACTATTACAAAATGACCACACAAAACACTAGATTGCTCCTGGTACAGTTGTAGATGATAGGTTTTGATGGTGTTGCAACAGAGAAACAGACAGAAGGAAAAAGGGAAAGGGGCTTTATTATAAAGGGAAAGGGGCTTCATTATCTTGGAGGACATGGAGAGAATTTGGGAAGATAAGGAATTCTCTGGATTGGAACAAAGGAGGCTGAGGCTTTTATGGGCTTTTGCCAGGGGTGGGGTTTGAGGGGGTGTTTAGATAACTTGAGGAGCTGATGGAGCCTTCCCTGAGGTGGCAGGAAAGGTAAAAGGAAACGGCACCCTGGGCTGGGTTGGAGAAGAAGGGGGGAAGTGGTCTCTGGGAAGATGAGCTGTTGTTTTATGGCTTCAGCCATATTGGATGACCACCATAATAATTCAGCAATTCATACTAGGGCCAGAACCTATCAGTAGACAGCTAAATTAGATAGAAATATAGGCAGTCAGATGGGGCCCAGCCCTCAAGGAGACAATACAGAAGACAAGGTGACTTTGCAACTTTGGAAGAGACAGGCACTCCCCCCAGTGGGCCAGACCTCAAGACAAGAGGAAACAAATGCAGCCCCATATCTCCCTAGGGAGGGGCATCAGGGATTGATACTCTAAATAGGTATCAATCACCTTGAAAGAGCCCTAAAGAGTCAGTAACCCCACCCCCAATAGGAAGAGACCCTGTCCCACTTGTTACATGATTCACTTCCTCACTTGGTCCTGCATATAATCAGTTTTACCTGAGCAATGGTACTTGTAATCTCATTAGTTGTCCATAGTTTTGTGCCACCTCATGCCACCTAAGCGAGTTCCTGTGTTTTTCACCACCTTAGACCCACTTCACCATATGGTTTTATTCTATAAAAATCCCTGGAAGAGGGGGCTGAGGAGATGGCTCAGTGGAATAAGTGCTTCCCTGGCAAGCACAAGGGCCTGAGTTCAATCCTCAATTCCACCAAAAAAAAAAAAAAAAAAAAAAAAATCCCCTGGAAGAGACAAATTCCTGGGGACAATCACTCAGACTCCCCCTTCTGTCCCTCTCTGGGATAGCTTTCTTTCTCCCAATAAATATGGTCTACTCTTAACCTCCGTTCCTAAAATTCATTCTTTGGTTTTAGAGAATACAGACTCGTCCCAAGTACCTTTTAGACTGGGAGTTTCATTTCCCCTATATCAGTACCCATGTAAAAATGGGTTGGGAGGAATCAAATTAGTATCTTATGAAGAAGCAGTCAACTTTAATTGAATGTATAAAAAAAAAAGATTTGAAGCAAATGCAACAATGTTAATTATGAGCTCAGATGATACAGCTCTCTCATTTTTAGAATATTTTAATTTCTTAAGAAAAATATAGAGGCTGGAGAGATAGCTCAGAGGCATAAGCACCTACTTGGCAAGCACAAGGACCCGAGTTCAATCCCTGGCCCTGCATGCTGTGCAGACCCAGGTACCCTGGGCATGCTGTGCTGGCCCCAGTCATGATGGCCCACACCTATAATCCCAGCACTCAGGTTGAGGCAAAACCATCACTGTGAGTCTGCAAGTTTGAGACCAGACTGGGGGCTCCAAAAGTGAGCACAAGGCTAGCCTGCCTGAACTGCGCAGCGAGACTCTGTTTAAAAGAAAGGGCTTTCCTCAGCTGCCACCAAGGTGCTCTGTCCATCCAGGAAGCAAAGGCTGCGTTGGGGTGAGGCCTTCTTACTGCGACTAACTGCACCCGGCAGCCCGCGTCATGGCCTCCGTCTCCAAGCTTGCCTGCATCTACTCCACCCTTATCCTGCAGGATAACAAGGTGACTGTGAGGGAGGATAAGATCAATACCCTCATTAAAGTGGCTGGTGTCAGTGTGGAACCTTTTTGGCCTGGCTTGCTTGCGAAGGCCCTGGCCAATGACAACATCGGGAGCCTCCTCTGCAAGGCAGGGGCTGGAGGCCCTGTCCCTGCAGCGGGCACTGCCTGCCCCTGTAGGTGGCCCTGCGCCCTCCACCGCTGCTGCCCCAGCTGAGGAGAAGGTGGAAGCAAAGAAAGAAGAATCGGAGGAATCTGAGGATGACACGGGCTCTGGTCTTTTCGACTAAACCTCATTTTGTAACATTCATTAAAAACAACAGATGCTGTTGGTCTTGCATTGGAAAAAAAATAAAAAGAAAAAATATAAAATTTGTCAAGGTAAAAAAGTAAGGTAACAGAAGAGGAATTTGGGTCTCAGTACGCTCTCCAGGCACCTAATTGGGCTGTTTCCCGTTTGCGTATACTCATGGTTTTTTTCCAGCGTGCTGTTTATTCCTCAACAGCAGTGTCCTGGATCACGTTCTTTGCAGATTCCATCTATTTGTCATTAGAAAGAGAGGTGACAGCTCTGCCACTTCCCTTGGTGATTCATCCAGTTTCAGCTTCCAGATATAAACAAGTATAGACAGAGACTGCGGTTTCAGAGCAGCTGACCAAAGCATGCCTTTGAAGTGTTCATCTGGATTAAGCGGTTGGTACCCACACACCCTGTTTTTGTGTGTGATTTTTGTCTTTTAAAGAGCAGTCCAGTTTCTAAAATGTATAAACTGTGGGGACAGACAGGGCTGCTGTCAGGAAAAGGGAGCTTAAGCTTACTGATTTTTTTTCCCCAATTAATTTGTTATTAATAAGACCAGATGATGGGCGCTTTAGCGCTCCAGTGCTGGTGTTGTCCACAGCAGGAAAAGGGGGCAGACAAGGCCAGTTTTCACTAGGAAGAGAGGTGACAGCATATGGGGAGGAATCAGGTGAAGAACCAAAGGAAGGCCAGGTGGGTGGAGTGAAGGTAGCCTCATCATGGGGCAGTAACCTCCAGACACAGAAGTAAAAAGCGGGGAAGGAAGGGAAGGTTGCCCCAGATTATGGTAGAACAAATCTAAGGAGGTTTAACAGAAAACATTCTGCAGGACTGTAGCTCTAAAGTGACCTGGGGTCATCTCCAGCTCAGTCACAGCCCCATAGGACCTAGGACGTGTGGTGGGAACAGGCAGTCCACTGTCAGTCTTGATGCATCTATCCCTCTCCTGTATCACCTGTACTCATGCAGATACCTGGCAAGGGACAGTGTGGGCCTTTCCACGGTGGAAAGGGTGCTCTGACTGACCGTGGCAGGCAGGAACCAGACTGTCCTGGACTCCTCCTGGTCCTCCCAGGCAGTCCTCACTTCCACAACACACTTCCACAGCAAGGAATGCCGGAGGCTGGTGGGCTACGGGAAGTTGCTTGCCTGGCTTCTCGCCCCCAGCTTTTCACCCTGGCGCGGGGGTGCTGCAGAGCTTACCCAGCTGCCTGTATCTTCTAAGAATCTCTACACTGGCCAGCCAGCCCGCATCAGGTTCTGGGACGTAGTTACCCAGTACCTTCTGCCCCTGCACCCTCTGACAGCTCCTTCCCATCTGCCACCTAGCCGGTCCCAGCATTACCTGTTTACTCTGAATTTGCTTAGCTCTGACCTCCTGGATCCTGGCCTGCTGTCACTGGGCCAACCCCTATGCATTGGTAGTCGATGTTCTGAACATATTGATAGAGTCTGAAAGGTAGAGACAGCTGGACCACATTAGAAAGCTGGTGCTCACTTCTTTGCAGGAGAGAGGTCCCCGGGGACAGCTGGCAGCCCCGACCAATGGGGTGGGCATCTGTGCTTCCCCAAGAGCATGGAGCAGCACGTCTCATGGTCTGGATGTGGTTTGACTTTTCCTCCAAGGGTTCATGTGTCACAATTTAATCTCCATCATGAAGGGGTAACTACAAGGGTGGAGACTTAATCCCATGTTTGTGTTCAGTGGTGGAGCCAGTGAGAAGTAAGTAGGATTAGGATATCTCCTCGGAGGAGCTCCCCTTTATAATGTTACCCCACCTCAAGGGTTTCATTCAGTAAAACAAAACAAGCTTTTGCAATGTGACTGCAAATATTCATCCTGGCTATCTTCGGGGTGTCACCTAATCTCCAAGTACTTTCACATAATAAGACTCCAGGATTTAGGGCTGTGGAGTCAAAGAGCTATGTCCCTGGCCTCTACTTAAATTTATTTTTTATTTCATCTGGCATGAATGACCTACATATAATATGGTGAACATTTGTGTAGTTTCTACTTGTTTAAGAAATAAAATGTTAGCCAGGTGTGGTAATGCATGCCTATAATCCCAGTACTTAGGTGGCTGAGGCAGGAGGATCATGGGGAATTCAAAACCAGCCTGAGCTACAATGTGAGCTCAAGTCCAGCCTGAACTGCATAGCAAGACCCTATCGCAGAAATAAAAAATAAAATAAAATGTTACCAAATACTTTTAGACTCCAGCATTTGTGCTCTCTGGTTTTACTTTTTTTTTTTTTTTTTTTTTTTTTTCACATAGCCCTATGTGGTAACTACTATTTTGAGTTTTATCATTACTTTAACTTTTTATTTATTTTATTTATTTAGGACAGGTCTACAGGGCCTTGCTACATAGATTGGACTCATAGTGATTCTCCTGTTTTCAGCCTCCCAAGCACTGGGATTACAGATGTGTGCCATCACCCCAGTTTCAATCACTGTCTCAGCACGCCTCAGAGATGGCCGGCATGGCTACGCCAGGGTTTGAACCCCGGCCTCTGTGCTCTGCCTAAGCAGGCACTTTAGTTCACCAAGCTATCTGTCCAGCCCTTAACTTTTTTCTTTTTCTTTCTTTTTTTTTTTTTTTTTTGTGGAACCAGGGATTGAGCTCAGGCCCTTGCGTTTGCCAGGCAAGTGCTTATTCTACTGAGCCATCTCCCCAGCCCCTCAGCCCTTAACTTTTTAATGTAAGGGGTCTATTAAACAATACATAGGTTTGTTTTCTTTTCTTTTTTCTTTGATACTGGAAATCAAACTCATGATCTTGCACTTGCCACTCAGGTGCTGTGCCACTGAGCTAGGTCCCCAGCCACAATACATAGATTAATTTTGCATACTTTTAAACTCAGAATACATGATACTAGACTATTAAAATAAAAACTATTTTCATGCTGTATTTTATTTAACTCAATATATCTAACATTTTTATTTTAATATAATGTTAGGCAGTACTGGGATCAGGCTGACCAGATAGCTTAGTGGACTAAAGCTCCTGCTTAGAGTGCAGCAGCCCGGGTTCAATCCCCAGCATGCTGTGGAAGCCCTGGTGCCCCTACGTACCCCTTGGGCACGCTGAAACTGCGATTGAGACTCGACATGGTGGCCTGAGCCCATAGTCCCAGCACTTGGGAGGCTGAAAATGGATGGATCACTAGGAGTCCGATTTACATAGTGAGACCCCATAGACCCTATAGACCCTGTCCTAAATACATTTTTAAAAAAATACTGAAATCAATATTTTTTCTTTGAACTGTGGTATAATTTTATGCTTATATTTTCATTCATACTAATCCCAGGCTGGTGCCTGCTATGATGCACAGCATTGAAATGGGTAAGTTTCTAGATCAACTTTCATCATGCTGTATGATTTACTATTATCAAGTTTTAAAAATATTTTCTTTCTTTTTACTTTTTTTTTTTTGTCTTTTTGAGACAAAATCTCATCATGCAGTTCAGGTTGACCTTGGGCTTATGTTGTAGCCCAGGCCAGTTTCAAACTCCCAAGGATCCTCCTGCCTCAGCCTCCCACATGCAGGGATTATAGGCATGTGCCACCATGTCCATCTCATAAAATTCTTTTTTTGCAGAACCAGGGATTGAACTCAGGCCTTTGTGCTTGCCAAGTAAGTGCTTATTCTACTGAGCCATCTCCCCAGCTGCTAAAATCTTTTATTTAAACTGTACCAGTGTTCAGGAAATACTGTAGTCTCATATGTAGGGTATACATAGGAATTTAGCTATCAATACTTTCACTGTGTACATTTCTCACTTGGAATTGTGTTAACCATAAGTTCGTTCATTTACTTACTCATTTGTTTATTCATTTATTTCACAAAGGTACTGAGTGCGTGGAGCTCTTTATTAAACACACAATAAGTAATCTTTGTACATTAAATATTAATTATACCTTTCAAAATTAAACTCATCAAATAAAATAAAAAATTTAAGTAAACTGAACAATTATGTGTGCTAGGCAACATGTTAGGCCCTCAGCTTATAGCAGGTAATGGGAAAGATTTAAAAACCTGTGTCGGGGAAAAAAGAAACAGGTTAGCAAGGGAAGATAGGGATAGCCAGATTTAGAGGAATAAGAAAAAAATGCTTGGGGCTGGGGAGATGGCTTAGTGGAATAAGCACTTCTCTGGCAAGTGCAAGAGCATGGGTTCAATTCCCAGTTCTGCAAAAAAAAAAAAAAAAAAAAAAGAAAAAAGTACAGTTTTTAAAAATTATAGTAAAATACACATAATGCAATTTATCATTTTAGATGTATTTTATTGGTATTAAGTATGTTTGCCTTGAGAGCCAGGGAGATGGCTCAGAAGAGTAAGTGCTTCCCTGGCAAATGCAAGGGCCTGAGTTCAATCCCCGGTTCCACCAAACAAAAAAAGTATGTTTGCCTTGTTGTGAGCCAATCTGTAGAATTCTTCATCCTTGAAAACTGAAGCTCTCCTGCTTCCCACTTCTCATTCCCCCTAACTACAGTAACTGCTCTCTGTTTCTGTGAGTTAGGTGCCTTATACAATATTCACCTTTTTATAGCTGGCCTATTTCACATAACGTAATTTCCTCAAGATTCGTTCACTCCATGTTGTACATGGGTCAGGATATCTTTCCTTTTGTTTCACTTTGTTTTTGTTCTTTTTTTTTTTTTTTTTTTTTGTCATTTTTGAGACAGGGTCTCACTATGTAGTTCAGGCCGGCCTTAAGCTCACTTTGTAGCTCAGGCTGGTCTCGAACTCACAACAATCCTCCTGCCTCAGCCTCCTGAGTGCAGGGATTACAGGCCTGCGCCACCACGCCCGGCCAATATCTTTCCTTTTGAAGGCTGAATAGTATCCCATTGTGTACCTATGCCATATTTTATGTATTAATCTGACATAGGACACTGGATTTGTTCTACTTTTTTGCTATTATATAACTTCAGTAGATATAAAGAAATATAATTAAGTGGTGTGGTCCTGGAGAGTATGGTAGGCTGAATTGCTATTCACTAGGATTCTCTGCCTCTTCCTATAGGATAATTTTTGTCCAAATGACTTCAAACTGGTCAATAAAATGTGAGCAGTGGTGACAGAGCCTCCACAGTATCTCTTTCACCTTTCTGCTTTACCTCTGTTCCTGTCCCTGAGCAAGGTTAGGATAAGTGCTGTTCCGTGGCCTGGGCTCTGGGTTAAGGAAGGCTGAACAGATCTACTTGTGTTTGTGTACACCTGTAGTGTGGTAGTTTTACTGGGGATGACAGCTGATCCTTTTTGTTTCAGGCTCCTGAGAGTCAGTGTTTGCTTGTTATTCAGCATAACCGTGCCCATTCTGATGGACACTGAGAGCTCACTGAAAAGGCTACGTGTGAAAGGAAGCATAAGGGATGGGAGGGAACTGTGGCAGGGTAAACTGCCTTTTTTTTGGAGACAGGGCTTCACTATAATTCAGGCTGGTCTTAAACTCAAAGTGATCCTCCTGCCTCAGTCTCCAAGTGCTGGGATTACACATGTGACCTACCATATCTGGCAAAAAAAATTAACAAGAATAATAGTACCACCAAATTTGATTGGTTTTGTGATCTGCCTTGAGAATTGGAGTGCATGGTGTGACCTTGTTTATTAAATATGGTCCCTTTCTCTCTGGTGCTACTCCCTTGCTCTGCTTCTGGCTGAACTGCAGAACTTTTTTCTGCTGTGCTTTCCCATCTTCAGCTTTTTGCCTCAGCCTACCAGTTTCACAAGCAAAATAAACCCTTCCTCTTTTGAATTATGGGTGTCTAGCTTTGTGTCACAGCGTTGAGAATGCTAATACAGAAAACTGATGCTAAGAGCAGAATCATTGCTGTGCCTGTCACTACCATATGGTTCAGAAGTCTTTGGAACTAGTCTGTGGGAGGAGTTTGGAAAGATTGGGAGATACTGACTAGACAAGCTTAAAAATACTGTGAGTCAAGCAGAGGACATAGCTCAGTGGCACAGTGCTTCCTTGGCAAGCAGAAGACCCTGAGTCTAATTCCTGGTACAAAATTTAATGATAATACTATAAGTCAAGTTTGATGGGAGAGTCTTTGATGGTAAGAGGAATACAAAGAGTGTAAAGCCCAGGCTTGGAAGGTTTTAGATGGGAATAAGCCATATGGGAAACTGGACTAGAGGTCATATGTTGCAATCTGGTAAAGAATTTGCTTGAATTTTGTCCATGTCACAGGCCTGTGTGAGGCTAAATTTAAAGATGATGAACTAATTATTCTTGCAGAAGAAATTGCCAGGCTGTCCAATGTTCAGGCTGTGGCATAAGTACTGTCAGCTGGTTTTAATCAGATTTACCATGAGAAATAAGAGCAAAGAACAAAGCTGAATGATTAGAAAAATTAACAGGTTGGCCAGAAAGGAAACACTTGTAAAACTGGGGCCATGGAGTATGTTGTTGCTGAAAATAGCATCATTAAAAAGAAACCAGTAATAGGGGTTGGGAGATAGCTCTGCAGCATAAGCACCTGCTTGGCAAGTGCAAGGTCCTGAGTTTGATCCTTGGTACTGCAAAAACAAAAAGCAAAAGAAACCAGTACTTCATCTGGACGATAGGAAAGATGGCTTGAAGATATCTAATGAATTAGCAAAACTTCATATATTCAAGATTCAGGTTTGCTAAAGTCTGAACCTTTCATTTGAGAAGAGAGCCCTAGGGCTCCTTGATGGAGGAATTTCACATAGGGAGTTGGTTCCTCAAGATTCATTTTACAGGGCTCAGCCATTCAGGCACTCAAAGGCTGCTGCAGCCATGGTTCAGTGGGGCCTTGCTACTGCTTGAGTTAACAAGAGACCTTGATGACATCCAGTGAAGGTGTTTTTACAGGGATGCACAATGTGAATGTTATAGAATCAGGGAGGCTTTCAAGGAAAAGCTTAAGAGGTCAGGCAACATGCCCTAAGAGGGTAGTGTGTGAAACTTTGAAAGTTAAGCTGAAGTCATACTGGAGACCTCAGGAAGTTGGAGATGCCAGCAACATGGAACATCTGCCAAGGCACACTGCAGGTACTACAAAGAGCCTGGCCAAGCAAGAAGTCTCATGGGCTGCAATCAGCAAGGCTGTAAGGGTGAGACTGCCTAATTCTTTCAAAATTCCTGTCTTGCTACAACCTTCCCCAGGTGCTAGACAGGAGGATTTAATTCTTGCCCTGCTGCATTTTGGTCTTGCTTTAAACTAATTTCTGTCTGTTCCCTCCTTATGGAATGGGAATATTTACGTCACTATGTTAGAAGTGGTTAACTTTTGATGTTTGCAGGGCTACCAGCTGAGAGTTTGCCTGGAGTCTTAGAGGAGCCCTTTGCCTTGGACTTTAGCAGTGCTGGACCTGTTCAGGTTCTAGTGACCCTTAGAGATGGCATAAATACATTCCTTATAATGACACGGACATGTGAGCCGAGCATGGGAGCACATTCCTGCAGCCCCAGTCCTCAGCAGGCCGAGGCAGGGAGCCCGCTGAAAGTGCAAGACCAGCACAGGATATATAGTAATTGAAGACCAGCCTGAATGACAAAGCAAGAACATATCTCAAAAAAAAAAAAACAGTAAGATGGACATGGCTTTTTGGAGGACTAAGGATGGAATGCTATAGTTTGGACATGACATCTCACCCATCTAAGTGCCTGCCTGGCAAGAGCAAGGACCTGAGTTTGGTCCCCAGTACCATATGTCATTACCAGCCCCAGGGCTGGGGAGATGGCTCAGTGGAATAAGTGCTTCCCTGGCAAGTGCAAGGGCTTGAGTTAAATCCCCAGTTCCACCAAAAAAAAAAAAAAAAAACATTACCAGTTCCAGAACCTCAGGTGCACCATGCCAGCCACTGAAATTGGGCATGATGACACATGCCTGTAATCCCAGCACTGGGAAGGCTGAGACAGAAGGATCACTATGAGTCTGAGCTGCACAGTGAGATCCTGTACCAAATAAATAAAAATTTTAAAATAAAATTTGGGGCCGGAGAGATGGCTCAGTAGAATAAATGCTTCCCTGACAGGCACAAGGGCCTGAGTTCAATCCCAGTTCCACCAGAACAAAATAAAGTAAAATTTGACCCACATGGAGGTGGGAAGATAGCTTGGCAGCCTAAGCACCTGCCTGGCAAGCCTAAGGACCCAAATTCGACCCCCGATGCCACAAGGTATGCCAGGCCTCATGCCAGTCCCAAAACTGCCATGGTAGCACACACCTGTGATGATGACACATGCCTGTAATCCCAGCACTGAGGAGGCTGAGACACGAGGATCACTACAAGTCTGAACTATGTGCTGTATCAAAACATAATTAATTACTTTAAAAAGTAAAAAGTTTCACCCACAGTCTCATATGTTGGGAGACAAGGCCCCGTAGGCATGGACGGGCTCCTGGTGGCGTGATGCGCAAAGCTGTCTCCTCCTGGCTCCTCTTTCCACCATGGTGGTTTTCTTTTTTTTTTTTTTTTTTTTTTTTTTTTTTTTTTTTTTTTTTTTTTTTATCTTTTTGAGACAGGGTCTCACTATGCAGTTCAGGCTGGCCTTAAACTCACTTTGTAGCTCAGGCTGGTCTCGAACTCACAACAATCCCTGCCTCAGCCTCCCGAGTGCTGGGATTACAGGCATGTGCCACCACGCCCAGCTTTCCACCGTGGTGTTTTTATCTTGAAGCCAGCCTGCTGACCTCTCTGAAACCATGAGCCAAACTAAATCTCCTCCCTTAGAAGTGGATGTTGAGTATTTTATCCTTATGAGGAGGAAAAAGTGACCATGACAGGAGCCAATCATACAGACAAGTGAAGAAATGGCATTACACATAGAGGAATTTCAAATGCAGAGGTTCTGAAGAGCAGCTTGCTGAAGGCATTGAATGTCCAGGGAAGAAAGCAGATTTCCTAAGGCAGTGATGCAGGTGGAGGTGTGAGTGCCAGCCAGACCTTCATGCGGCCTCCCAGGGCTGGACTGGTCCTTTTACTTCTTTCTTGCACTATGGATGGAATGGACTCCCAGGACTAAGAAGGATGAACAAAATATGAAGGAAAAGAAAGTAAGGTCTGCAGCAGGAAGATGAGCAGAGAAGAGCAGGGTCCTGATCCATGGCCATAGGCCCAGTGTCACCCATGGAAGCAGCCTGCCTGGGGCAGGGCAAGCCTCTGCGGTCTCACGCCCCCCTGCAGAGAGAAGTTGGTACATCAAAAGGATGCTGATATGTGGGGGCCGTAACCAGGGCATGTCTCCTTGCTCTTGTGCCCACAACTTTCTTTTAGTACAGAACCCAAGGAGCAGACAAACCAAGGCAGCTAGGCCTGGGAGTTCAGGAGTAAGTCATGCATAGGGGCAGTTCCCACCCACAGAGTGCAGAAAGCCTTGGAAACCATACATTCCTTCTTGCCTCTGCTCCTTGTGCTTTTCCACTGTTACAGATTCTTTCTCTGCCCAGCCTTGAAACTATAGATCCTTCCTAATGAGCTATTGCTAGTGAAGCTCTGGAGAGAGAGAGAGAGAGAGAGAGAGAGAGAGAGCCCAAAATCAGGGTGGGTGGCTGCTGATGTAGATGCAGATAGGAAACAGAATTCTAAGTATCAAGTTGAGCTAGTAGAAACTTAAAACACTGAGGGTTAAAATGTTTCACAGAAGCAGTCTTGCTGTGCATGTATCACACCCTGAAGTGGCGATGATGTTCCTCTGAAGGCCCCCCCCCCACTTAGTTTCTAACAGCCAATGGCATCTTTTCATAGAACACAGCCATTAATCTGGAGTGCTCCATGCTAATTGATTGTGTTGCATTTCTGAGTTCAAATTAGCATCCATAACTCCTAACGCTGTATTTTTGCTTTTATAAGAATCTCATCACATACCTGTAATTCCAGCAGCACTCAGGAGACTCAGGCAGGAGGATCATCTTGACTTTGAGGCCAGCCTGGACTTACACAGATGAGTTCAAGGCCAACCTCAGCTACAAACCAAACCAAACAAACCCACCCCAAAAGAACCAAACATCTATATGTGTTCTCTCTTCCCTTCTCCTTCCTTCCTTCCTTCTTTCTTTCCTTCATTCCTTCCTCCCTCAAAAGAAAAATTAGCAAATGGGTGCTCTAGTCATTAGAAAAAGCATTGTTATTTAAGCCCTGCCCTTTTCCTTTTCTTCTTGTGCTTTCCCCAAAGAAATCCTTTTCATGATGGAAAGCAATTGAAATAAAGAGGGAAATCCTAGCGAATTTAGGTGATGCCAGAATCCTTGGAAATAGGGCCTTTGCTGAGGGGCAGAAGTCATCTCAAGACGTAGGAGGAGACTATGTTACATGAATGGCACCAGCAGAAAGGTGTGACAGCAATCTGCCTTGGGAGGCTTGGAGTCAGTACTTAGGCTACTACGATGCCCTGGCTTCAGCATTCTCATCTGCTTCTGTTCACTTCTGCCCTGTCCTTTGAGTCCATGTTCTGATTCAGGGAAGGGGTCACCACAGCCACCTGATGACACAGGAGATGCTGCAGGTGAAGTAGAGAAAGTGGCAGCCTGATATGAACTGAGGCCACAGTCAACACAGCTGACACATGGGATGACTCAGCATATGTCCATGGGAGAGAAGGGCTGTTTCTTTGATGATGAATTGCAGTATGCTTGACATTTGCATGAAAGATTGAAGCAGTGACTCATTTCTAGGTTCTTTGGTAGACACTAAAGTTCAAAAAATTTAAATTAAGTGAAATCTGGAAGCATTACTTCAATGAGAATTCAAAATCCTGGCTGTCAAAGTGTGTGGACTGGTTGCATCATGCCCCCGGGGGGCTCTTCAAGAAATTACCCAGCTCCCCAGAGTTTCTGCCCAGGATCATACTGCTCTCCCCGCTCTGGCTGACAGAAGTCCGCCCCATCTCTCTGCCTTCCCAGCGTGGGACTACATCATCTGTAGGGAAGGAGGGGGCAGAGGACCCCTCACTCCGCTCTGCAGGTTAACATCCCTCTCCCTTCTGTGTTCATTAATAGCAAAATAGCAATGCCATTTGTCAGGCCAACACTGTGGGCCAAGCCCTGGGCTAAGGCTTTCATTCCGTTGATTATTTTAATTTTAAAGTAGGTTACCAAAGAAAGTTTAGCCATTATGCCTCCAGAGTTTTGTTTAAAAAATTTTAAGCTATTTCAAACTCATAGAAAATCTGCAAGTACTGTGCAAATAACTTTTTAATGAACTATTTGAGAATAAATTGACAACCTAATGCCCTTCACCCCCCGAAATGTCCTACAAGCAAGGGCATTCTCTTGCATAACAAAATTAAATCATCCACAGCAGGAAATTAGCAGTGACTCATTCCTACCATCTAATCCACAGGCCTTGTTCGCAATGCTCCAAATGTTCCAGTAATGTACTTTATTTGTTTTTATTTTTGGTACTGGGGATAAAACTCAGGACCTTGTGCTTGCCAGGTAGATGCTTATGCCGCTGAGCTACCTCCCTGGCCCCCAGTACTTAAAAAGGATCCTGTTCAAAATCACCTGTTGCGTTTAATGGTTTTGTTTATTTTCAGTCTCCTGCAGTCTGGAACAGTTTCTCAATTTATCCTTGATTTTCAGGAACTCAGCATTTGTGATAAATGTAGGCTGAGAAGTATTTTCCCTGTTTCCTTACAAGAGGACCCGAGAGAGGCCGGCACCTCCTTCTCTCCCTTCTGCCTGTGTGTGGTGCTGCGGGAGCCACAGGGTGGTGGAGAACTGGGCAGAGGCTCTCGGCCTAGCAGAGTCCAGTGCAGTTTCCTTAGCTTTCCCTTCTTCCTTCCCTCCCTCCTCCTTTCCTGTTTTCCTTCCTTCCTCTCTCCCTCTTCCCCTCCTATCCTGCCCTTCAAGCTTGAGGAGTAGTATAGGACACAGCCCTGGGCATTCTGGGAACTACCATAGTGGGAAATCTGCCCCTACTGTAACCACTCTTAAGACGACAGTCTTTACTGTTGGGTGCAGCAGCCTTTTTGGCCTCCCTCCACATTTTCCTTCTCCTTCTGTTCCCAGGCCATCTGGCTGCTGGAGACCTGGCTGGGGGGTGCGGGTGGAGGAGAACCAGAGCTAGCCATGGAGTGGTTTGTTTTGTTTCTTTTTGCAACTTGACCTTTGTTCAAACTTGACCTTTGTCTTCTGTTTCTGTGTCCTCTAATCACAGCGTTTGGGTTTGAGGAGCCTTCTGGAGCAGCCTCTCCGGCTAGGTATGCTGCATGCTGGTCCTCAGGCCACCTCTGCCCACTGAATCCAGGCACCGTCAGTCCGCCTCACACTGTCACAGGGTTACTTTGCTGTTTGTTGTCCAGGAGTTGGTGTGCTTTCTAGTTATGTTCCTGATAGGTATTTTTCAGGTGAATGGCGCAGCAGAGAAATGGGCAGAAGGAAAAAGGGAAAGGGGCTTTATTTTCCTTGAGAATGCAGAGAAAATTTGGGGAGGTTAAGGAATTTTTTGAACTAGACAAAGGGAGGCTGAGGCTTTTATGGCCTTTTGCCAGGGGTGGAGTTTGGAGGGGATGTTTAGATATGCCTGAGAAGCTGATTGGGGACTTCCCTGAGGTGGTGGGAAGGGTGAAAGTAAATTATGTCCTGGGCTAAGCTGGAGAAGAAGGGGGAGGTGGTCCTGGAGTGTAGGCCTTTGTTTTAAGGGCATCGGCCATATTAGATGACCACCACAGTGAATTTTAGCAATTCACACTAGGGCCCGAACCTATCATTTCCACGTTCCTCAGGTGCAGGGCCTGGGCTTCCCCACCTTTTGCTGTATCTTGCAGTGGCTTGTCATGAGTTACCTTAGCATCAGCCTTCTACAAATGTGTGTTAAATTAACAAGTGCTTATCCACATATGTTCTGTGTGTGTCCCTCAGAACCTGTGTCCCAGTTCTTTTTGGATGGCTACTTGTCCCCTAATAAAGTCTCCGCTTTAAAGATAAGATAGGTAGGCCAGGTGTGGTGGCTCATGTCTGTCATCCCAGCACTCAGAGGCTGAGGCAGGAGGATTGCCAAGAGTTCAAGGCCAGCCTGGGCTATAGAGTGAGTTCAAGAGAAGCTTGAACTGCATAGTGAGGCCCTGTCTGAAAGGAAAATATAAAATAAAGAAAAGGAAGCATGGGCCAGGGAGATAGCTCAGTAGAATAAGTGCTTGCCTGGTGAGCTTATTCTACTGAGTTCAATCCCTGATACCACACACACAAAAAAAAAAAAGAAGAAGAAGAAGCAACGGCTGAGGCCCAGAAAGGTTGTGCAACTCGTCCAAGATGATACCTCAAATGATAGCAAAATTGTGCTTCTTCCCTAAAGCTTCACCCATTGCACCTTGCCCTTCCCCTCATCATGGGTAGGTACACGTGTATTTATTATGGCTATTAAGTTATCAGAGGCATGGATGGTCAGAGCTCGTAAAGTAGACTAGCATTTATCTATGACCCAAAGAGACAATTTTAAGGGAGCGCAAGGACCAGGGTTCCATCTGTGGTACCGCATGCTGAGCCAGCCATCCAGAAACCCAGAAGCACTGTGCTGGCCCCGAAAATGGGCATGATGGTGCACGCCTGTCGTGCCAGTGCTAGGGAGGTTCAGACACTACGAATCTGAGCTGTATAGGGAGACCCTGTACCAAATAAATGAATAAATACAAGGTTAAAAAGAGAAAGAAAGAAAAAACTTTAGCCAAGCACGGTGGTGTACACCTGCAGTCTCAGCACTGAGGAGGCTGAAGTAGGAATAACAGTACAATTCCAAAGACAGCTTGAGCTACAGTAGGACGACCTTGTCTTAAAAAACAAACAAAACAGGGGCTGAGAAGATGGCTTATTAGAATAAGTGCATGCCTGGCAAGTGCATGGTCCTGGTATTGAAAAAAAAAAAAGTTATTTTTATAAAATGGGTAGAATTGCACAAGTTAAATAACTGGAATTATTTTAACAAAGTCTTAGGGCCTGCAGTATAGTTCAGCAGACCAAGCGCCTGCTTAGGCAAGCCCAGGGACTGAGGGCTCAACCCCAGCACCGCATGTTGCACCAGAGCCCCTCCTGGGTGCACTGAGCCATGGAGACCTGGTGCAGTGGCACGCACCAGGAACCCCAGTGCTGGGGAGGCCGAAGCAGGAGGATCACCACGAGTCTGAGCTACATGGAAAAACCCTATACAAAATACATAAATGAAAAAAAATGCATAAAATAAGATACTTAGGGTAGAATTACAAAGAAAAGATGCTGAAAATAGTCACTGAAAAATTTTTAAATAAATGTATTTATAATGAGTATGTGTTTTCATTAGTGCATAAATAATGAGTTCCAGCATGAGGTCTACGATGGGGTCAAAGCCGGTTGTCTTAGTCCACTCAGGCAGACATAATAGAGGCCCATAAGCGGGTGGCTTCAGCAACAGTGCTGGAGGCTGGTGGTGCAGGCTCAGGGTGCCAGCAGCAGGTCCTGGTGAGGTGTGGCAGCTGTCTGCACTGTGGCCACCCGAGTGGTGCTTGCATGTGGAGAGAGAAGGTGCGTGCTCATATTCTCCTCTCTCTCATCTTTCCCTCTTCCTTCCCCTACAAGGGCACCAATTCTGTTGGGTTAGGACTCCACCCCACTCATTTACTACACTTGATCTTAGCCAAAAGGCCAAGAAGCGATCCACCCCACTCATTTAACTTTAACTCCTAAAAACCCTTTACAAATGCAGTCATAAGAAGAGTTAAGCCTGAAGCACATGGATTTTATGGGGATGTTTACCTGGGGAGCAAACCACTGGTGTAACCCTGGGCCGGAGAGTAGCTTCTAAAGCAACCGGTTATGCCATTGCCGAGTCACTCCCAGGAGTTACTTGTGCCAAGCTTGAAGGGGCATCCATCACCTGTTGTTGGCTTGTGTTCTGGTTGTGTTTGAGAATTGGAATGTGCTTTGTCTTACAGACAGCAGCAGCCTAAATACTGAACAAAAAGACTCCTGGTCATGTGAAGACCTCTGGCTTGACCCTTCTGCCAGCGGCCAGTTGAAGACCAAGGAAGAGGACAGTGGACTTCGAGAATCCCTAGACAGATTCTATGAAGTATTCAGCCAGCCCCAGCCAGCCTCTGAGGACTCACTCTCAGCATCTGTCTGCCAATGCCTGTCCCAGAAGATTGCCAAACTGAGGGTGCAGGGGAGTCAGAGGTATGCCCTCCACACCTTCCAGATGGCCCGGGTCATCTTCAACAGGGATGGCTGCTCAGTCCTGCGGAGGCATTGCAAGGCCTCCCGTTTCTACCCAATGAATGAAGGAAGTGAGTCTCTGGATGATGAAAAGCAGACCCCAGGGCTTTCAAAAGATGTTATCCGCTTCCTCTTGCAGCAGAACCTGATGAAAGATCTCTAAGTGGGGTAGTCCCTGTGGCCGGTGCTCTGCGTGGTCCCCTGAAGTCTCTGCTAGCTTTGTGCCTAGCCCCAGCCAAGTGCTCTGAGCGGAAGGTTGGCACCTGTGCCCTGGCCTTGGAGCCGCTCAGCCATCTGGGGAGCCCTGTGGCCACTGCCTCCGGCGCCCACTCACCCAGGCCTGGGACTTCACAGCCTTGCTGGGCCCCATGTTTCCCCTCCTCTCCTGCCCCTGCCTTGCTGGTAGGAGCCTCTCCTTAGTAAGCCTGTGTATCTCCATCCTAGACTCAGAGCTTATGCCTGGGAGAACCCAACCTAAGGAACCAGGATTCAGTAAGATGAGCTTTGTGAAGAATACAAGGTTCTTCACTGAATCAAGGATAAGAATTATACCAAGTTGTAAAATAGAGATCACGTGATGGGAAACTAAAATGTGAAAATAAAATAAAGATTTAAATACAGATCCAAAAAAATACCTTACTCCTTAACTGTACCTGTTTTCCCTCTCCAAAGCTAGAATCCTTGTTTCATAGTAATAGTGGAATGTGGATGGAATATTTGGACCATCTAACACTAAATTCACAAGTTAAAAGCACAGAAGTTTGTGTCCATCAGACTGCAGTGTGAAGCTGAGAGAGTAATAAATGTGTGCCACCCGCTTAGCTAGGTGTGGGCCTACTCGTGCCCTCAGAGGCTGCCCCGGGGCCTCACCAGTTTTTGCTCCAAGGGAGTGTGCTTTGCCCAGCTAGGTCCTCCTCCTTCTTGTCACTTCTGACTTCTGCCTGTCTGTAGTCCTCACCCCATCATCTTCTGAGCAGTGAGCCCTCACCCCTGTCCTCCCCTGGCTCTGCACCCAGAGCTCCACTAGAGACCCTTGCCCAGGACAGAACCTGCGGCTGCCCCACTGCCCTTCAGGCTGTGCTCCAAGTAGCCTGCAGGCTGGCCCTGGGAGGGGCTGTGCCCCTTGGTAGTGTTTTGAGCCCTGGGCTGAGATTCTTGGCAAAATTTCATCAGAAGCCTTACATGAATCCCCACCTCCAGAGGATTCTATGGACACAAAGGGCTCCATCATTTGTTTGGTGAAGCAACGGGAGCTGGCAACTATGCAGTTAGATTTTTGAGAAACTGGAGGTGAAATTTAACTGATAGAAGCCACCAGAAGCTTTCCAGAAAGCAGATTATGTGCCCAGAGCAGGCTGAACATATAGATTAAAAGTGAGGGCATGCATTGGCCAGATTAGGCAGAGCTGAGTGGCCAGGAGGTTTGATCCCTGGTACTCTGCTGGCCCTGCCCCTGGGGAGCACTGAAACTGTGACTGAGACTGGGTGTGGTGGTCTGAGCGTGGTGGTACGTGCCTATAATCCCAGTGCTTGGGAGGCTGAAAACACTCACTACAAGTCTGGTCTATGTAGTGAGACCCTGTACTAAATACATTAAAAAAAAAAAAAAAAGTAAGGGCATCGTCTCAGGAAGATGTCTTGGGGCCTCTTGGGCAGAGAAGCCTTTTAAAAGTTTGCAACACTGAGAGCCTCTAGTTCAGGGATGATGAGGGGGAGAAGCTGCTCTGAACTGAAGGGTAGAGACAGAAGTGGAAGGAGACCTGCTGCAGGGAAGTAGAGATGAAGAGGCCTCCAAGGAGCCCTGGAAAAAGGGAGAGTCCAGGTTCTCCTCTGACAAGCACATGCCTTTCTCCTCCTATTCTTGGGGCCCAAATAATTGAATAGTTGTGAGACCAGTGAGACTTGTAGTTGAAAACTTGCATGATAAAATTTAAGGATGCTGGATTTGTTTTTTAGTGTGAAGCATATCAATAGATGCCCTTGAAGAACGTTGTCTTCTTTAGTATTACTTCACCACTGAAATATTTGTAAGTAGTCTTCATGGCTGTCAACGAAGGAAACTGGATTTTTTTAATGTTGTCTTTACAGAGTAAGAGAAAGTCACCATTTGGATGTCCATGTTGGAAAGTAGCAGCTTTGGTTTCACAGGGAGATTTCAGTACCAGAAAATGGCCCCAGTTAGCCCCAGTGCCTAGGGTGCGTAGGAAGCAGAAGACTGAGAGCTGAGAATGAAGAAGCCTACAAGCTAGAAGAGCCCAGGGTGGAGGGGTGTGGTGTATGTTCCTCCGACTGAGTAAGTGTTTGTGACAGCTCAGAACAAGATATCTGATTCTCTGCAGCCTGCTCCTTAATTTGATCTCTGTGAGGTGGGGGTAACATTTTCCACTGATCTCTGGAAACCTTTAATAAAGACTAAAAGATAAGGATGCGAGGCTCTGGCCTCCAGCATTACTGTCTAAGTGGGCCCCCCAGATAACTTTGGGGCCATCTTCCCATCCCGAGAACGCTGTGGTTGGCCTGCAGTCTCATCTGTGGTCCTCTTCAGACCCACGGAGACCCTGGTGAAAACGAACTTGTTCGCAGAAGAATCAGAACTCAGAAGAGAGCCACTGCCTGTGTGTTACCTTGGAGCAGTGTCACGTTTCATCAGTCTGCGGCTTAGGATGGCACTGGGAGTCAGACCCAGCTGGGGGCCTCGCTCCTGTCAAGCAGGTGTTTTCCCAAGAGCCACCCTGCCCCACCTCTCTGTCAGACCTGCCCAAGGGTCCGGGGAACATACCTTATTACCTGCAACTGGCACAAAACAATATAGTAAGACTCGCAAGGCATTTAAAGCTTTTTAAACATTTTATTGGGTTACAATTATACAGAAACGTGCATATTTTTGAAGTGGCCCCCTGGATGGCTTTCGCACACCCAGCCCCACACAACCAGGCTTTTGCCTGAGTGACAGGGATGACCAGCCAGCTGTTGCAGCCCCATCTAAGCAGCGGTGCTCTGGCTGGTGTTCCTCCAGTTGCTAGGAGCACACAGTCATATTAGATGCCACACAGATAAGTTGATTTTAATTGTAGACCTGTTCAGGTCAGTGTATAAGTACTACAGCAAATCCAGTGACGAACCCGTAGCTGCCTTTGCTTCTCCTTATCCTGTAGTCACAATGCAAATTCTTTTGTAATATAAGATGCACATGAAGAGCCAGGAAGGTAAAAAGAGTAGTCCTATGAAATATGAAAATATTCTAACTTTATGATAGAAGCAGCAACAGAAATAGACACCTCAAAGGAAAGGAGCCTCTACATGCATACACCGCGCTGCAGGTGGACATTGAGGGCTGCAGGTGATGAAAGCGCCACCCCAGAGCCTTAATGAGAAGGGAGCACTGTTCGCAAATGATCTTAGTGTGGTTGGCTTCCCACTTTGGCAGGCGCTGTGCCACTGAACTATACCGTAGCCCCAGGTGGCCCCCACTTCAGGAGAGGGAGGGTGAAAAGGCTGGATTCTCCCTCCCATATTTATATCAAAATGAATTCTAAATGGATTAAGAACTTCAAAATAAGAATCATAAATCTGCTAGGCTAAAATGTGGGTATTAAATATATAGTATGTATGAGCACATATGATGTATGTACACATTTGTGTGATAGATCAATTGCTAGATCTTGGAAAAAAGGAAAGTCAGAATGGTTTAAACAATTTGATTAAATTGATTTACATAGATGCAGATATAAATATAGATATATATTCATAAGAAGGTCAAGGGCCGGTCTGATAGCTCAGCGGACTAAAGCGCCTGCTTAGGCAGAGTGCAGTGGCCAGGGTTCAATCCCCAGCATGCCATGCTGACCCCACCCTTGGGGTATGCTGAGACTGGGCATGATGGTGCGTGCTTATAATCCCAGCTCTTGGGAGGCTGAAAAAGGAGAATCACAAGGAGTTTGATCTGTGTAGTGAGAACTTGGAGACCCTGTCCTAAAATACAGAAGAAAAACAAGGTCAAAACTGGGATAAATAGGGCCAGGGAGATGGCTCAGTGGAATAAGTGCTTCCCTGGCAAGTGCAAGGGCCTGAGTTCAATCCCCAGTTCTGCAACAACAACAAAAATGGTATAAATACTTAAAGCACATATAACAGACACTCTGTGACAAACAAAATTCATATACATCATTGGAAAAAGAACCAAAAAGAAAAATTGGCAAAGGACATGAACAGGTAGGGAGAAAACCCACAGAGATTTAGCGTATGGTGGGCTTATGTGCTGGAAATCCCACTGTGAACTGGAAGTACTGTGAGCCCAGTGTATGTGATGCACTAGCCCCGCCACACCCACATGCGCAGCAGTGCCTCACAACACAGTGGTTGTGAACTCATGAGAGAGTGTGGCCATGGCAGCTGTGGCTCTCCACACTGCCTAGCATTTCAGGACAGCATGGCCTGTCACTGGCCTGGGACAAGATAAAAATTCAAACCTTGAAGTTCTGCTTATACTGAATCCATATCACTCTTTTACCATCATAAATTTTTAAAACTGTAAGTCAAAGACTGTCCGAATAGACAGGTAGATAGATATACATATGGCTAATGTATATGAAATCATGCCTGATTACACTCCAGTGTAAAGAACTGCAACTTAGAACACAAGAGGGTCACTTTAAAAAAAAAAAAAAAGGTCGCTTTTGCTTTTGCCTGGTTTCCTGACTTTTGCGTTTTGGTCGAAGGTGCTGGAAGACTACACTGAGGAGGGGAGGTGGGGAAGCTCCCTGGTCTGGCCTTCACTGGGGCCACGTGGCAGCCCCAGAACTGTCACAGTTCGGACAGCATCTCTGAACCAACAACTCCAGACCTGGAGTGATGGCTCCAGGAGGGGCAGCAGCTGCGACCCGGCCTGCGAGGTCCCGCCCTCTCCTGATGCGGACACAGTGATCTGGAGCAGTGAGAAGTGCCACCAGGCCGGGACGCTGTGGCTTGGCGGGCACAGAGGGCCCCTGGCAGCTGGCCAGCTCAGAAGCAGTCTCAGGTCAAAGTAAGGAATCTGAGTTTTTAGGACAGTGGGAAATGGTCAGATTTTAAGCAAGGAAATGAGTAGGGCTGCCATATTTATAGCCACTTGAATTTGTGAAGGATAACATTTCAAGTTCTGCTGAAGAATGAATTAACTAAATGTCTAACAAATGGTAAGCTCTGCACCTCAAATTCTATACAGACATAAATTCCAGATGGACCGAGCATCTAAATATAAAAAATAGCACTATGAGAGTCACAGATGACACCGTAGGTAAGTGTTTTGTAATCTTTGCATGAAGAAGTCCTTCCCAGAACAGATGGAGGTGCATAAGGATGACAAAAGAATTACAAGCTTTTGAGTCAAAAATATAAATCTGTGAGTTTGGTGAGAAAATATACCTAATTTGAAGAGATGAATATTAAAGTATTTAGAATAGAATAGTCAATGTCTAATTTCCATTAAAATACTTCCATAGAAATGAGATAAAGCAGGTATAAACAAAGCATCACCATCCTTCCAAAGCCAGATGGGGAGTACACAGAGGTCCACTCTTCTTTTCACTTCTCCACCTGTGATTTTTTTTTTTAAGTCAAATCCAAGGGTGGGGGAGATGGCTCAGTAGAATAAGCACTTCCCTGGTAAGTGCAAGGCCCTGAGTTCAATCCTCAGTTCCGCCAAAAAAAGAAAGAAAGAAAGAAAGAAAGAAAGAAAGAAAGAAAGAAAGAAAGAAAGAAAGAGAAATTTATGTTGAAAAAAAAGCAGTACTGAAACACAGAGCCAAGCTGGGAGAAAAATACTGCCACAGACCCCAGCCAGCAAGAGTTAGCATCACCCTTCATGAAGGGCATCTGTAAATAAATATCAAGACAGCAAACAATCAAAACATGAACCCAGTAGACACAAGTATTTCCCAAAAGAATTGCAAATTTTCAGTAAATACAACCACTCAACTTGTCTTAAAGAAATGGAGATTTTAAAAGGTGTTGCTGTAATCTTAGCACTCTGGAGGCTGAGGCAGGAGGATTGTTGTGAGTTCGAGACCAGCCTGAGCTACAAAGTGAGCTTAAGGCCAGCCTAAACTGCATCATGAGACATCTCAAAAAGACAAAACATAAATAAATAAATAATAAATAAATAAAAGGTGTTGCTGTTTTTAAATTTATATAGTTGGCAAAAAAAAAACAAAACCAGAGACGTTTAACCCTATCTAACGGCAAAGATATGGTGGGGACATAGGCACTGTTAGGTGAAAGTGTAGAATGAAAATTAAGAATATAGCTTATCGTCTGGTGGCAGCCATCAGGTAAGCCAAGATGGGTGCGTACAAGTACATCCAGGAGCTGTGGAGGAAGAAGCAGTCCGATGTGTTGCACTTTCTGCTGCAGGTCAGCTGCTGGCGGTACCGCCAGCTCTGGGCGCTCCCAGGGCTCCGTGCCCCACCCAGCCGGACAAAGCTCGCAGACTGGGATTCAAGGGTATGTCGTATACAGGATTTCTGTGCACCGCGGTGGCCGCAAACGTCCAGTTCCTCAGAGAGCAACTTACGGCAGGCCTGTCCATCATGGCGTTAAGCAGCTGAAGTTATGCGAAGCCTTTAGTCTGTTGCTGAGGAGCGAGCTGGTCGCCGCTGGGGGGCTCTGAGTTCTGAATTCTTATTGGGTTGGTGAAGATTCCACATATAAATTCTTTGAGGTTATCATTATTGATCCATTCCACAAAGCCGTTAGAAGAAATCCTGACACCCAGTGGATCACTAACCAGTCCATAAGCACAGGGAGATGCGTGGGCTGACATCTGCAGGCCGCAGGAGTCGTGGCCTTGGAAAGGGCCGTGGCCTCGGAAAGGGCCGTGGCCTCGGAAAGGGCCACAAGTTCCACCACACTATTGATGGTTCTCGCCGTGCAGCTTGGAGAAGGCGCAATACTGTCCAGCTCCACTCTTACCTCTCATAATACAAGTGATGTTTGTAAAATTCATAACCCAATAAACAGTTTAGGACAGTTCAAAAAAAAAGAAAAAAGAAAATTACGTATATAAACCTGAGCTTGTCCCTAGCTCCTGCCGTGTTTGGCAGGTGGCTCTGGATACACTTTTTTGTTTGTTTGTTTGTTTTTGTTTTCCTTATGTAAGACTTGCTTTTTATATTTCAATGAGAATACCATGTAACTCTTACATAAACAAAATGACCAGGATACTAATGAAACCATCTTTAGAGGAAGTACTTAATATGCATCTTATTTCAATAAATCCTCCAGTAAGAAATGGAGAATTCACTGCCTTTACTTTGAAGGCTTTGTAGCTTTCTGTCAAATTTCTATGTGTAGCTCGCCAACATTCCCTTATTGGAAATACCAGTATTTTTGAATCATAGTTTTCAAAAGGACTTTAAAGTCTTAAAATTCTGAATCCCCTTTGGCTTGCTTCTGTCTTGCTTCCACCCAAGCTTTCTTAATGGTTCACTTCATATCATCATCTCTGTCTTCATACATCTTCTTTAGAGCATTCATTAACCCCTCACTAGGATCTGTCTCGACATCATATGATGGCTTTTCTTTCTCTTTGCCCTCGTTCTCAACCTGAGTTAAGTATTCCCACCAAGTGTTCTCTGCTTTCTTTCTACACAAGATAAGAACTGTATCAGTCTTGACTTTTTTTGAACTGCCTTCCACTGAGATGGGTTTCAAGAAGTTGTTCACAATCATAGAGTAATTCTTCCCATTCAGATTCTTTACCAAAAGATGAAATGACCGCTCTGTGAAATGCACCTGCACACTCTCAGCAGGAACTTAATGAACCCCAGTTAAGGTCATGTAGATTTTCACAAACTTATCTGACGGATCCCATCTGTCATTACTGATCTTCACTGTGTATCCTGTTATGATGGGAACAACCACAGTGGCTGGTTTTTCATTGTCAAGAAGTTCTGGTTTTTGTGGCATCTTATTCTTTATCTCTGTTCCAAGCTTGGATTTTTCAGCTGTAAGGGTATCACATACTCTCTTCCTAGTAGCCTTTTCCAGCAATGACTTTACCTCTTCTAGATCATTCTGTAACTCTTCCAAAGCTGAAGCCATGGTCTGTCGGGGTTGGACTTAAGGCTGAGCTGCAGGCATGCACACAATGACACTCCCCCGGGGTGTGGAGCTCAGCAGCGCTAGCTGTGGGCCAGCCACTGTGCAAGCTCCTGACCTCTGGATACACTCTTAACCAACATGTTAAGGTAAGGCAGGTGAGTGCTTACCAAGTATTGAACATCGTTTCAAATATACCTATTACCAGAACCATTTCACAGATGGGGAAGCTGCGGACAGGAGCCAATGGTTCACCAGGGTGGAGGTGGCCCTGGAGCCCATGCTTACTTGCCATCCAGCTGATTGTCCCCCCTCATCCCATATGGAGGTCCTTCTCCTTCCTGAGAGGACTCTTTCCAGACCCCACCATCCCCTCCTGCAACTCCCACCACCTGGATGGTCTCCCTTTTATGTAGCCGCACAACCCATGAGCTTCACCTTCATAATAATGCAGCATGTGGTTTGAGCGTCCACACCCCTGTGGAGCAACCTGAGCTCTGTTCTGTTCTCCCGGCTGGTAAACCCCACCCAGCAGACACCAGTGCTCAGCTGTTTGTAGTTTTCAAACAATACGTGGGAAGATTCTTTGTGTCTTACAGATGTGTCCCGAAGGATTTAGGGGCAAAGTGTCTCCGTATAATTCACTTTAAAGTGCGGCAACAAAAGCAGATCAATCAGCTTCTCTTGCATGTTGGAGTGTGCACGTCTAAACACAGGGCAGACCCACTCACTTTGGGTAGCTTTGGGACTCAACATATGTGTTGGCCCCTTTCCCCTCTGCAGCCCGGTTCTCCTGGGTCACTTCCCAGTGCTTGGCCTCTGAGACTCTGCTTTCTTTGCTAGGGGAAATTCATCTTCCCTCTGAGCTCAGCACTCTGTCTTCGTGGGCAGGCTTATGCTCAGAGAAAGAACATTAAGGTGATCCTAATGACAGCCCTTTGACTTGAGGGATGTGCTCTGCACGTGTGCTTGTGGATGAGGGCAGACCTGTGTCTGGCTTGAGACCCAGTGGCCTTACTCCTTCATTGCATTATCTTAAACCCCTGAGAGCTGTGCCTGAGGGTAGCGATCTTACCAGGAACTGAACCAAGAGTTCTCCAAATTCTCCCAAATGAATCCTTTCCATGTGAGAGCTCCCCTGCTGGTGGATTTGTGGAAAACATGAGTTTTGGCATCCCTGCCCTTTTTATTGGCTTCTCTTCTGCTTCCAGAGATTACTGTTAAGTGGCTTGAGCTCTCTGGAGTATTTCATGAGAATGGGACTCATATTTAGCAAATGGTGAAAGCCTTCTGATTGTCTTTGCAAATCCTCCCAGGGGACTTCCCTTTAGAGGGTGTAAGGAATGTTGCATCTGAGCCGTGCAGTTGCCAGATGCTCTGGTTGGATTCCCTGCTAGCAAGGGTTCAATAATCCCTGACTCAACCTGTCACTAAAAAAAAAAAAAAATTATGTATTTGGTATAGGGTCTCACTATGCAGCTGAGACTTGTAGTAATCTTCCTGTTTTCAGCCTCCCCAGTGCTGGGATTACAGGTGTGCACTACCACTGAGCCAGCGGGCTGGTGTGGCTTGTGGTGCTGGGGATTGAACAGAAGTCTCTGTGTTTGCCTAAGCAGGCGCTTTAGTCCACTGAGCTACCTCACCAGCCCATCATTGTTTTCTCTTCTTACCATCTTGTATCTCAGCCTCCTCTCTCTTCTCCTTTATCTACCATATATTTATAGGCTTTCTTTATCTTTTTAAGAAGCACACACAGGCACACAGAATGCAAATCTACACACATACACACACACACACACACAGCCCTGCCTATTCATAGTTTGCTTCTGTCCGGTATCCTCTTCACTTTGGTCCCATCTCTTGGACCCAGAAAACAGCTAAGCACAATCAAGGGCTGGAATTTGGAGACAAAGAAGATTTAGGATTGAGACCTGGCTCTGCACCATGCACCCTCAGCCTATTCAGCCTACCGAATGCTTTGGGTCTCTTTCCTTTTCTGCACATTGTAGGTGTTAGGTGGTTGCTATCTCAGAATCTTTGTGAGACTCCCGTGGGCCAGCCTCTGCTCACCATAAGCATGCTAAGTGTGCAAGTATGTACAAGCATGCTAAGGGGAAATGCTTGGTGGGCGATGGGGCGCACAGAAGTGTGAGTGGCCTCGTTTATTCCACTCTTACCACTCACCCCGTTCTCACTCAGCCTCTTGGTGCTGCCACTCAGTTGAGGCCCCTTCCAGCCACCGTAGCAACCAGCACCATCTCTCTCAAAAATAAATGCCTTGCCCACCACCGCTTCAATCCCAGCAGGACTTGCTAAAAAGCCTGTGTGCAGGAACGAAGCTGGAAATCACGAACAGAAGGGGGTAGGAATATCTTTGAACGCTTGAAAATTGGACAGCACACCTCTAAACAAGTCAAACCACAAACTTCTGAACCCTGGTGAGAAGGGTCTAAGGTCTTAGCAGGGGCACAGAAATGAATGAAAATGAAAAAAATACAGCAGAAATGTGCAGCTAATTCAGAGCTGGACAGGAAATGTCTGACAGCAAATGTTCACTCTAGATGAGGAACACATACCCATAATTAAAGCTCCTGCCTCAAGAAATTAGAACAGCAAAATAAATCCAAAGTAAGCAAAAATAGGAAATTAAGAAGAGTAGAAAGAATTGAGGCCAGGGGACAGCTCAGCAGCTTAAGCGCCTGCCTGGCAAGGACAAGGTCCTGAGTTTGATCCCTGGTATAGAAAAAAAAGAATAGGAAGTAATGCAAATTAGAGCAGAAACTAATAAAACTAAGGCCAAAAAGATTGCAAATCAATGAAACCAAAAGCTGGTTCTTTAAAAAGCAGTCAATAAAACAGAATAAACCTTATAAATTATACCCATCACTGTTCTATGTGGCAGTGGATATAAGAACCTACATGGGACGCATTTGCATACAGCATATGCATATAAGTCAAGTAGAGAAATCTGAATAAGATCTGTCTGTATCAAAGGCAATATCCTGGTGTGATATTATATTTTTGCATAGTAATATTCTTCAGGAACACTAGAGAAAAGTATATCTAGGATCTCTGTTATTTCTCAGGCATACACATGAAACCAGTTACCACAAACTTAAGTTTACTTTAAATATTTGAGGGTCAGCACCTTGTTCTGAACTAAGCTAGGGAGTCTCACACAGCCGCAGTCAGCTGGCTCTGAGCACTCTCACAGGCCCAGCAGTCGGGGCTGGCTGTCCGCTGGACACGGCATGGAGGCCACTGCCCCCCCTGCAATCTTCAGGGCGCTGCTGGCACAGCACTGGCCACATCAAATCACGTGACTATGCTCAGCATTACTGTGGGAAAGAACTTCACCCAGACGTGAACCTGAGGATATGGGTCTCATTGGGTGCCACTTTGAAATTACCTCCCTCAGAGGAGGGGAGAGATTTTTTTTTTCTTCATGGACATTTATCCTTTGTCTCTGTCCAAATATTTTTTGTCCCATGACTTGGCTTCCACCAGCCAGATGCAAGTGTGGGACTTTAAGTGACCTGTGACAGACAGGACAGGAGCACCTGTTGGGCTAGGCCTAGAGTAGTGGGGAGCAGCACGTTTCTGACACTGGCAAGGGTGGCCGTAGCTTCTTGGCTGTGGCAGAAGTGGGTGACATGGCTTGATGAGAATAAGAGAGCTGCAGGCCAGAGCTGGTTCAGTCATGGGGCGGCCACATCGCCTTGGTCACACTTGTTCTGTGGTATGACTTGTTGGAATCCCAGCTCACAGCCATCCCATCCTTCCAACATTTTAGTGCATCTCTCTCTCTCTCTCTCTCTCTCTCTCCCTCTCTCTCTCTCCCCCTTTCTCTCTCCTTTGGTGGAACCAGAGATTGAACTCAGGGTCTTGCGCTTGCCAGGGAAGCGCTTACTCCACTTACTCAGCCCTTCTCTCTCTTTTTTTATACTGGAAGTTGAACTGCTGAGCTGCATACTGGGCCCCATTTTGATGCATTTCTAGTAAATCCTTTCCTGCTTATATTAGCTGGAGAGGATTCTGTTGTCTGTATCTGGCAATGCTGATGAATAAAAATAAGTGCTTTATGCAATATCAGTCATATTGAAACTTGCCTGTGCAAAAGTATCATCTTAGCATAACGAGTGTGCTTATGCAGGCAGACTCCTCCCCACCCCATCTTTGGCTCTTCTCCTCACCATCACTTCTTTTCTGTCTAAACCTCTACCTCTTGGCCTTCCCTGAGGCAGTCTTGAGTCCTGATGAATCTGTAGGAAACCATTCCTCTGGGTGCAAACAGCTAAGCCCCAGCAGCTCTTCAGAGTTTGGCCTCACGCGTGCCATCCTCTTGAGCTGCACTCTTTCAAAACGGCACTTCCTATCTCTCCATCAAGTTTCAAGTCTTTACCAAGGTCCTTTCTGATAGCTTTAATTTCCCTTGAGACGTTCTACATGATCTTGTCAATGGAAGCAAAATGTTTTAATGAAACCAAGTGTATCCTCTTTCCCGCAGGCTGATAATCCATTGGATGTTTCTAAATCAATGTTAATACGAATGTTTCCTACATCACTCAGGCTGGGTAAAGAGCCAGCCTGAATGTGAATTTGGCTCTTTGCCTATTGGTACGTGTCCTTGGGCACATAATGCTCGGTGTCGTGCCTCCGTTTCCTCATCTGTAAACCAGGAATTACCTGTAGTACTTAATACAGGAAGTGCAGATCAGTTCAGATTGGCATAGTGCTGAGCACACTTGTATTAGGCTTTACTGTCTCACCCGCCTGGCGCGACATGCCTCCCAAGGCTGCTCGGCGTTACGCCTGCACCAGTTCTCTTTGTCACAGCCCCCCTCACACTCTCGCTCCCACACTGATCTTCCTGAATCACTGAGGGATGCGATCCTATCCCCTCCCAAACTCCTGAACGTCGCTCTGCTCCTCCTGTGTCCCTTGAGCTGACCATCCAGAGGACAGGTGGGCTCTACCCAACCACTCATTTACATTTTGAACTCTACACAGCAGGGCAACTGCTAGCTCACAGCTGTTTTCCTTCCCTGAATAGACAATTGTTCTGCCAGCTCCAGGCATGGGACAGGGCTGGGCTGGGCTGGGACACTGCCTGATGGCATGAGCTTGTTGTTCCTTCACGGCTCCTGTCCAGCCTGCTGGCAGAGTCAGCTTCACAACCTCTTTCCCTCCCATAACAGAAACCAAATTTTAAAACCCAGAGCAAGAGGCTGGGATGAGAGTTAGGCATGCACCTCTGAGGGTCATCATGGCAAAAGGCAGAGTCCATTTGCTGGCAGGAGACAGGACAGTGCCATTAACAAGCAGGCCACTGAGCAAAGCTCGTACAGCTCCTGTGCACCTCACTTCTGCATCTGCCAAATGAAGATATTAACGCAGTTCTGGATCCCCTTCCAGCTCAAACATTCTGTGACAAATCTCCAAGAGGGTGGATTTGGGAAGCTGATTTTCAAATTGATTGAGCAGCACAGAGTTATTGCGTAGAGAATTAAACCGCTGTTCATAACAATTCATTTCCTGAGCTCAGCTATCAACCAACGTTTATTAAGCCCCATTTAGTCTGCAGTACCCAGGGTTGAATGCTATGGAGACAGAAGCGCTACCTTTCAGGATCCATGACCTCAAGAAGTTGATTACATAGTCTGAGTTTATTATACCACAAGAACTTACTGTGCTTATGAGCTAACTAACTATTCTTTGTTTACCTACAACTTCTTTTATAAGGTAAGCAAGTTATACCTGAATCACTGCATATAACCCCATTGTGAGCTAAGGGTTCTGTGCATCATTTCTATGTTATTTGATTTGAAACACACACAAATGCTGTATATTTAGATGTAAACATGCATTTACATGCATATATTTAAGATGTCTATTGACAGGCCAAGTTTTGAAAAGATTCTAACACACCAAATAACACAGCGAGTATTCATGGACGTAGAGGACAGCGCCTTGAGCGCCCCAGGCACTCCTCAGCCCTCCACTTTCTGCTGCTCTTTCTCCCCAGCATCCCCCCCCCCCCAGTGCATGTTAAGTCACTGCCTCTAAAGATATCAGTGTGTGTGGGGGGGGCGTCTCCACAGGTTTCCCATTTGTCGCAGCCCAAAGGCGGCAGGGGGCACGCTCTTGCCACACTCACTGCACCATGGGCAGCTTGAGGGCGCCCATGCTGGGCTCTGCCAGGCTCGGGCAAGGGGCACCCGGCGCTGCTTTGATGTCCTGGCAACATCAGAGCACCACAGCCATTTCTCAGTAGTTGTCAATACCGGTACAGCAGCCATTGTCAAATTCCTACTTCTTTGTTTAGTGAAATTTCGTATCATTTCTAATGCATTTTTTTTTCTGTCTTGTATTCTTTCTTTCTTTCTTTTTCTTTTTCTTTCTTTCTTTTTTTTTTTTTTTTTTTTTTTTTTTTTTTTTTTTTTTTTTTTTTTGGCAGAACCAGGGATTGAACTCAGGCCCTTGCATTTGCCAGGGAAGCACTTATTCCACTGTGCTATCTCCCCGGCCCCATTTTTGTATTCTTTCAAAAATAACAAATTTTAAAAAATACTTACTGTACTTACAACAGACTGAGAGCATGCAGTTGGCAAGGTGGCGCCAAGCCATAGCCCGTACTTTGTACCACTGTACCAGAGTGGTACAAAGAAAAGCCCCAGGAAATTATTTTATTGTACCTGTAAGTCCAACTGGTATCTCTGATGGATAAGGACTTTAAGAAAAATCAGAAGAGCCAGGCGTGGTGGCGCATGCCTGTAATCCCAGCACTCGGGAGGCTGAGGCAGGAGGATTGTTGTGAGTTCGAGACCAGCCTGAGCTACAAAGTGAGCTTAAAGCCAGCCTGAACTGCATAGCGAGACCCTGTCTCAAAAAGACAAAAAAAAAAAAAAAAAAAAAAAAAAAAAAAAAAAAAAAAAAAAAAAAAAAAAA